>CM077162.1:31763259-31795282 GCA_039583875.1 Platanthera guangdongensis | reverse complement strand
TGATAAGTGCAAGTTCTGAACATATTGTCTGGATATCGAATAATATCAGAGACACTTTAAGCTTTCCTCCCCTATAGTATGATGGAGATCAAACTGGTGAGTCTCGTTGTCAATCAGCCCACCTTGAAGCACCTCGTGCCACTGGTACTTATGTTGATGAGCAAACCATATACAATCCTCCAGCTCAAGCTATCTTTGAGACTATCCAAGCTGCTGTCTCTCACATGTACAGTCTTCCACCATTAGTTCAAAATGTTATCTGTAAAAAGGTGGAGATGCCTCAATCTGTTATGCTCAAAGAAAAAGAGGCACAACTTTCAAAGAAAAGGTTCAGAGAACAAGCTGAGGTTAGACCAGACTTTGAGCAGTGAAGCCCAACCTCTAGATCAATAATTCTCACTGCTTGGAAGGCAGTAAATGCAAATGTGACAAATATATGGAAATGGTATTCTGAACAAGAATGAGCCAAACATTTAAAGCAGCAAGAAGTTATCCAAAAGTTCAGACAAGATCAGAAGAAAGGAAAGCTACCTGCTAAGTCAATTGAGCCCAGTAAATACTTTCCAAAGCCATACCATTATTTTGAAAGACAAATGCTGAAAGAAGAAGCCATTGCAAAAGCTAAAGCTAAGGATTACAAAGGGAAGAAGGTTGCTGATGACAAGGTGCCTAAGGCGAAGGCAAAGATTCAATCTAGAAAAGACATAGTTATCAAAGATCCAGAGCAGCCATAGAATGTTATTAGTTTTGGATTTCATAAAAAACTTGTTATGTAACTATTGTATAACCAAAACTTGTAGCTGTAAACCTTATGGTGAACATTTAATGAAAATTTTGGTTTACTCAACATTTCATGTGTTATTAATTAGGATTGCAATTATTTGTCTTACTTTTTGTTCAGCATTATTGACTTTAAATATGTGTTTTTGTCTATGTTATTTCACATATTATACTGCACTGTACTTTTAAATGTTTTTATCATAATATATTTTTGGTATCATGTTGTATATCATTGAATTGATGTTATGAATTCTTCAAATAGGGGGAGATTGTTGGGTATATTGGTCACAATGTACTCGATTTGAAGAAGTCCTTTCAGTTCAATGATATACACATAGTTGTATTTGATGAATGTTAAGTTCATGTGTCCAGGTAAATAAAGCTAAGTACAAATGTGTCGACACACTATACAAGTGTCGACACCTTTGTCAAGAATGTGCTGAGACAAGGAGAAAGTTGTGTCGACACCCAGGACTTGGGTCGACACTATGATACTAGAAAACAACTGTGTCGACACACACTGCATAAGTTGTGTCGAGACAAAGAGAAGTTGTGTCGACACTAAGGACAAGTGTCGACACACTCTGTACAAGAAGTGTTGAGACTGAAGACAACTATGTCGACACTCAATATAAGTATCGACACACTTCACAGGCTGAATCAAGACTGGAAGCAAGTAGTGTCGACACTCAGGACTAGTGTCGACACATTTTACATCAGCTATGTCGAGACAAGGTGAAGGTTGTGTCGACACATTCAAAAGTATGTCGACACCACTACAAGACTAGTGTCGACACATTCTACATCAACTGTGTCGAGATAAGGTGAAGGTTATGTCGACACATTCAAAAGGATGTCAACACCACTATAAGAGTAGTATCGACACCCAGGACTGGTGTCGACACATCCAACAGTCAAGTTTAAACAGTTCAAGCAGATTTGTTTCCTAAGTATAGAAATCAAGTCAGAGGGTCTGACAACTGTCAAAACTGTCAGAACTGTTAGATGTCAGTTATTAACCAGATTAGCCGGTTACCTTTGACAGAGCCTATATAAAGGGATCAACTCTTCAGAAAATATATAGAGAAAAATTTGTCAAGTCCAGATCTAAGAAGCTAGCTGCTAGAATACAGAAGGTGGAGAGAAGTCGGATCAAGAATCGTCTTCAACATTCTTCAGCCTAGATCTATCCTAATTTCAACTTCAAGAAGCTTTGAAAAGCTAAGAAGGGCAGGATCAAATCCATCACTTCAAGATCAAAGGAAGCAAACCAATCAGGATCAGATCAAGAAGCTGTCACTCATTCCTCTCTTGTTGGGTAACTTGTTCTAGATCATTCTCTTTTACTTTTATTAATTTTGTAAGATCTACCAGTAGATCTGAGTGTAGGATAAACATTTTTTCTGAGATTGTAAGCCTATATTATAAAGGCTGAGGTAGGGCAGAGATTGCCTGAGGTAGGAGAAGTGAGAATTTCTCTGAGTTGTAAGATAGGATTTGCCTGAGAAGTAGGAGTGTGGATACATTCTGAGGTAGAGTTCTTGGTAAAAACTTGAGGCGTAGGATCTTGGTGATCTGAGTGGTAAGACTTGTAAAGTCTGAGTTATAGGAGCTAGCTGGGCTCTGAGCTGTAATATCTGAGGATCCGAGTAAAGGAAGTAGAATGAGTTTGGCCGAATCTAGTTCATTGCTAGATAGGCGAAGGGGAAAGTGGATGTACCCATAAATTGGGGAACCACTATAAAACTGTGTGTACTGTGCTGTGTATGCTATGTTTGGTATACTGTGATAGTTCTTGAATGTTAGTTTGATTATCTTGTTTATCTGGCTGTGATATATAACTCAAAGAAAGCATATCTTTAAATTAAAAAAAGGTAGCCAAGATTCAAATAGGATCCATTCACCTCCCCTCTAGGTCACTCTCAATACTAAAACAAACATTTACACCGAGTGGGCCCACCAGGCCAAGCAAGCGAGCCAGGGGGACCGGCCCGCGCTAGTACCACGGACAGGCGAGTCCACATGGTCGGCCCGCTCTCGCCAGGCCTAGCCGGGCGGGCTGCGCAAACAAGCTCGCCCAGCCCGCACCCGCCTGGGCAACCTCCTTGCCAGCCCGCCTCCTAAAAAGAGCTGGCGAGCCGTGGCGGCCCGGCTCGCGCTCGCCTAAGGATGAAAGGCGAGCTACGAGAGTCGGGTCGCGTTTTCTCAGTAGTTGTGGTGAGTTGTTGCTAGTCGACCCCTTGTCTAAGAAATGCGCCCCGTATGGTCCAGAGGCAAATTACCTGGATTCCCTTTCTGGGGGTGCAAATAGCTTACCAGAACAGCGGAGGTTGTCTATTTGCAGGCCGTTTTCAAAAATCTATAAATAGACCCATGGGTGTATCTCAGAAGGTACGTTTTACTTTTGTCCCGGTCTTCTAGCACTTTTTGAGGTAGCCTTAGCTCGGCTCTTGGCTAAGGAAGGGAAGCGCTCTAAGATCTTCCTTGTGTGTGGTGGGACCTCCACGCCGAGCCCCTGAGTCTATTCCTTGTTCTATTTCCTTGGTTGTTTGGCTCGCAGGGGAGAAGTAAGTGTGTGATCACCCCTTCCCCAAGGGTGAACTCCACACAGAGACCAAATTTTTGGTTTCAACATATCTGACCTTAGTTTTGATTATATCTCTAGCGACGAGAGCTCTGATGTCGACGTGGCTGAGCAGCGTTATATTCCTGTATTAATGTGTTTGCATCTTTTATTTTTCTAGTTTGATATCTTGTGAGTTGTCTTTATTGTTTGACGGTTCTGATTGGCGCATGTACTTGCATGTTGTTGTGATGATTACGTTCTTTTCCTTCTTTTTGCCAGAGCACTGATTGACTCATGGTGTTGTTTTGTGCGGGCTGTAATTGCGTCTGTGTCTGGTTAGTGACATAGTTTGCATGAGGATAGCTTGAAGCTTAATTTGCACGAGGATCGCTCTCGGCATAGTTTGCACGAGGATCGCTCGCGGCTTAGTCGTGAGGGGGGCAGGTGATACGCCCGAAATAGATGTATATAATAACGCAAGTGCACGTGCCAGATCAAGTAATATAAAGTGAGAAGTGATCGTTCCCTCGAGGAGGTGATTGACCTAATGATCACAATTACTAGCTCTTCCCGTTCTCTAAATTCAAGACAATAATTAAGGTGAATTTCTAGATTTATTTAAATAAGTACTCTTTAGACAAGAACTAAAATGCGCGGACAAGAAAATATTGTTATCCAAGTTTTAGGGAAGCAATCTTGCATGTTGGTTTCCCTTACCTATTGCGATGATTTTTTTTATAGAAAAAAGCTTTCATGAGTTGTTTGACTTCTATCTTGCAGGGATGCAAAAGCGGATCTCTTTATCCCTCGATTTCCGAGATCCGGTCACCCAAATTCCCCCAGTGATCTCTAACTTGGGTGGAAAGAAAGTAACGAAAAGCGCACAAATCCACAATGCTAACTCAAGAGGAAATCTCTTTCTCTCCCGAAGTTATATTAGAAATTAGGTTACACTTACACCGCTCCTCTCTCGAATCTCGCAGTGCAGTAAAAAGATGGAATTTTGACTAAATAAATACGTGACTCCTCTCTCGAATCTCGCCACGTAATATAAAGGATTCAACCCTAGACTAGCATAACTCCTCTCTCGAATCTCGCCATGCTAACTAGAAGATGAATACTTGCTCAAAACATCCACAAATAGAGAACACAATTCCAATAAAGATAGAAAATCAAACAATCATTAAGTCAAAACCTTGAATCAAATCATCACAACAAGTAAGGTACTCACAACACACAAGATCTAAGAAATTAGTTCATGGCGGAGAGATGAAACCAAATTAGATGGATCTTACTAGACATGCTTCGGAAAATTCAAAAGTTTCAGGAAATAATTCACTTGGAAGTGCAAAATCCGTTGCTCTTGACGATCCGGAGTAGCCTTCTTCTTCCTCTTGCCTAGGGTTTGTCTCCCAAGATGGATCTTCTCCTCCAAAAGCTCCCTCTTCTTCTCCTATTTTTTCGTCCAGCACCACCCCCTTTATTTCCTTGCTGTTGTCCTTTAAAAACGCCTCCAGATATGCCAAGGGATGCCTCCTTCCAAATTTGAAAAGGTGGCAAAATTCGAATTTCAAAATCTGAAAACCGCCCAGGTGACGTTGCAACCTTCATTTTTTTGGAGTGTTGCAACACCTGCGCTGTGCCTACTTGCATTGCCAACCAGCACGCGAGTCGTTGCAACTATTTATTTTTTCGTGCGTTGCAACCTTTTTCCAGGTTTTTTATATTTTGGCAGATTTTCGTCCATGAGCTTATTCCTCTTGCACCACTAGTAAACATACAATGAAAAGAGACCAAATTAGCCTTGAATTAAATAATCAAATAATTACTTTCATTTCTATAGCTTTCTGTGTTAATTCGTGTCGGATATGCCGAGTAATATGTTAGAAAACGTGACTAGATAACTTCTTTTGGGAAGTTATCACACCCCCACACTTGAACCTTTGCTAGTCCCGAGCAAAGAGAAATAATTATTTCAAATGAGTGTTCGAGAATTATCACTCTCCAAATCAGAACAATCCTATCTTGACCAACATTAGTCCAAGATATTCAAGAAGTTCGCTTTACTCAACTGATAAGCTTGATTATTATTAAAAGTTCAAACATCACAAATCCATTAGCTTGATAAAAGATAAAGCATACTAAAAAATTTTGTGTAGTGTGTGCGCCTTCTTCCAGATTATTTACTCCCCCATACTTTTTTTTATTGAAAATCCTCAATAATTCAAAAGGGTAAGAATAAGCTAAGTCATTACGTTAGCCTTGACAAGAATTAGCAGCATACGAGAGCATAGGTTTAGCTTTGGCTTGGTTGGCAATTCATGAATAGGCTTAAATAGTGACATGGTAATTCCCTAGTTAATAATCTCAATCTTTCACCATATTACGAGGTTCAATCCTTAAGCCTTGAATATATAAACATATTGTGCCTATAGTTGGGATCATTCCAAATATGTAATTTCCTACCCAGGCCACATATCACTATGACAAAAGTTTTGATTATTTCCTTTTTCTTTTTTATATATAGTCACAGTTGGGATCATTCTAGATATGCGTGTACATACTTAGGCCGCATATCACTATGGCAATTCACAATTTTTCTCTTTTTTTTATATAAATGCTGAATTGGAACACCCAATAAATGACTAGTGGATTAAGATAAAACTAGGAAAATATAGGGAATTTGGTCATTCAGTAGTGGGTAGCAAAATGATACAGAACCAATCAAAGAATCTCATGAAAGTTCAAAATGGTATAGCTACTAAAACATTATCTTGACTCACATTATTACTTAGTTCTTGCTCACCCCATTTCCTAATTTTAGAAATCAACATCAAAAGTTTTCAGAGAAGTAAACAAAAACTGGAGAAAGATGTGCATGAATCAAATGCTTTAGAGTGCTTTATCAAAAAAATATTTGCTAATTTCAAATTCAAAATCTGAACTCCTAGGATTCCCTAGCCGTACCAATTAATTATCATTGAACTTCAAGAATAACTTATCATTAAGTACAAGTCAATATACGAAATCTTGCAATTACGAGTGATCAAATCAAATTATCTGCCACCACAATTGCAGGGGCGATATTAGCCAACACCCCCACACTTAAGGGCTTGCTAGGCCCTAGCAAGGTTAATGTGTTATATAAGAAATGATATTCTATCTATACTACTCAGCCTTTGCATGAAATGAAATTGAAATAGTAAAACTCCCCTGATAAGGAAATGATTTCCTCTAAGTCTCTTGAGTTTCTTTAATGTGCTCCTCATGTGCTCCGATGATCTACATTACTCTGTACCATATTGACCAGCCCAACTGTTATCTTGGCTATGACAGAAGAGAACAAAACATGGAGGCAATCTAATAAAGTTCGTAACTGCATGGATTAACAACAACAATGAACCAGAATAACTTAATCGCCTTCATATTCATGTCATAACTGTTAATTATAGCAATAGCCTAAATCATGTTATATCAATTTGAACATAAGAGCAGAGTATAATAAGGTAAATTAAATTTAGAATTTCCAAAAGATCTAGCACTTAATGAGTCCAAATAATTACGCAAGATCATATCATATCATGTGAGTAATGCAGAGTAATCATTCACCATGCAGTTAAACAAAATAGTGCAAAATAAGGTCATCCAGAGCGTAAAAGAAACAAAAGAGTATCCATCAACCATTAACACAGTCATCCAAAAACAAATAAAGCCAAAAGGATCTAATATGACCCCCTTTCATCGTCTTCTTCGGGTTCATTCATTTCTTGATCCTCCTCGCCTTCTGGCTCCACCTCTTCTTCCTGATTCCTTTCTTCTTCATCGAATTCAGTTGGGTCGAGAGTCCTTCCATCAGCTGCTAGCAGCTCTCCCTTGTTGTTGAACTGCCACTGATATCGAAACGGCTCTACATCCTCCTGCAACTTTGCTTTCTTCAAGAGACTATCAATCTTCCTCTCCATAATATCCAGTCGGGAACTGAAGTAGCAGTGCTGGCATCTCAAGTATACTTTTATGTACTCAATACTATCCATAGCCTCATGCAATGTGACCCCTTCCCCGGATGGCACTGCTACATTCTCCCGCTTTCCGGCCCATGACGTTGAAGGTCTACTTCCTATTCTTTTGTGAGGTGTCTTAGAACCGCTGTCCATCTCAGTCCCAACTTTAATATTCACCTCCACCACCTGTCTAGTTATCGGCCTCCGCACTTGGGTAATCAAATCATCAGTACCGCAGACTACCCCCGCCTGCCTACAAAGCTCCGTGATCAAGGTTGGGAACCATAGCAGCTTGGCCTTGTCCTCCTGTATCTTCATCTTCAAATGGTTGCTAATTATAGCTCCCACATTAATCCTATCCCCCTTCAAAATGTGATATATCAGCTCTGCCCTGTCCAAAGTGACGTTGTTCAGGTGGCGGGTAGGCATAATGGTAGCATTTATGAAAAGAAGCCACACCTTAGCTTCCCTGGACAGTGATGTTGATTTTAGCGCCTTCATCGACCTCTGTGACCATTCCGGGTCTGGTGTATTGCAGATCGCAGCTGCTAGTTCATCAGATGTAATTTGATTGTTCAGAATCTCCAATTCTTCATCAGCACCTACTCCATACAGCTCGTTAATTACATTGGAAGATATGCTGATCAGCCTCCCTCGTACCGTCACGACCTCATCCTCCATTTGTTTAGCGTTTGCGTAGAATTCGTATACCCAGGATAGAATGGCCTCCGACCGGTGATGGCAGAATGTCTCCCAGTGTAACTCATGCATTTGGAGAGCGTAGGGAAGACTCCATGCTCGCTTCTCCATCAGGAATCCCCTTTCATAAATCACTGGTAACGTCTTTAGATCCTCAAATCTATAAGCTGCATCCTTGCTAACAAACCGTGACGCTTTCTTCGCTATCGATTTCCCTTTCCTTTTAGTCGACATTACTACATTATGGGCTTAGCAAGATCAGGAACTCCTCACCCTCACACATTCGAGACTCAGGCATGGAGATGAGAACTGGAATAAGAATGGTGTTAGGCGTTTTCAAAAATTACCTGGTCGGGCCTGAGATGCAACAGTAGGAAGGGGTCCGGCGAAGTTGCACTCGTCGTCAGATCGCGAAATGGCGATGGGATGGCCGGGAATCAACTTCTAGCAGTTCGCCGCCACTCACGCTGCCGATTACGCCCCGCAGAACTCACCGACTTCGCCTTATCCTCCCGGATTTTTTGCGAACTAGGGCAGGAATCGTCCAGTAAAGAAAAAAAAACGGTTGTCGGTATTAATGAGGAAGCCGGTCGACGGTTCTTAAAGAAAAGCCGGTCGACGATTTCTAATATGAAGCCCGGTCGACGATTTCTTCAATATGGGCCGAAACTAAAGTGTTGCAACCATTTATTTTTGCTGTCGTTGCAACACCAGCACGGTTTACACTCTCCAAACAGAAATCTGTCAAAGTAAATATTTCAGCGCTGCAACTACCGCGACTGCTGCTACCAATTTTTCCGTCAACACTTGAATTCATTCCTCCACCACTACTCTCCTAATCAAAACCAAAGAAAAACTTGAAAAAAAAAACTAATAAATTCAAACAGTACTAAACATAAAGCGATGGGTTGCCTCCCACCTAGCGCCTAAGTTAATCGTCTCGGCAAGACGGCTCTCCTTGTACTCGTCAATGAAATTTTATGACCATCGCATCGCGCTGGTCACCACCCTCATAATAAATTTTTAGTCGCTGTCCATTCACCTTGAAAGTTGATCCGTCCTTCGCGTTACATATTGTTACAACACCATGTGGGAACACCTCAACAACTCGGAATGGTCCAGACCATCTCGATTTCAGCTTTCCTGGAAATAATCGAAGGCGTGAATTATACAAAAGCACAAGTTGTCTGCTTCTAAATTCTCTCTTCTGCAGTCTCAAATCGTGCCATTTTTTAACCCGATCTTTATAAAGCTTCGTGTTCTCATAAGCGTTAAATCTAAGCTCTTCTAACTCATTCAAGTGCAGAAGCCTTCTTTTACCCGCTTCTTGAAAGTCAAAGTTAAGTCTCTTGATCGCCCAAAAAGCTCTATGTTCCAATTCTACCGGTAAATGACAGCCCTTTCCATACACCATCCTAAAGGGAGTCACTCCTATGGGCGTTTTGTAAGCGGTCCTATAAGCCCATAGCGCGTCATTTAATTTAAATGCCCAGTCCTTCCTGGTTGTACTCACTGTCTTCTCTAAGATGGACTTAATCTCTCTATTGGAGACTTCGGCTAATCCATTGGTTTGCGGGTGTTATGCTAGAGCCATTTTATGCGTCACACCATATTTTTTTAAAAGTAATTTAAATTGTGTATTAGAAAAATGTGAGCCCCCATCACTAATTATCGCCCTAGGCGTGCCAAATCTCGTAAATATATTTGCTTTTATAAACTTGAGTACAACCTTAGCATCGTTTTTTTGTGTGGCGATGGCCTCTACCCATTTTGACACATAGTCTACTGCCAATAATATGTAGAAATTTCCTCCAGAATTCACAAACGGCCCCATAAAATCTATGCCCCAAACATCAAATACCTCTACTTCCAGAATATTGGTCATAGGCATACTTGCCCCCCGATGAATATTGCCCGTCTTCTGGCATCTATCACATGCCTTGACAAACAAGTGAGCATCCTTAAATAGCTTGGCCAATAAAAACCAGCCTCTAGTACCTTCATAGCAGTTCGTTCTCCCATAAAGTGCCCTCCGTAAGGAGATGCATGACACTTTTCTAGGACATCACGAACTTCCATCTCAGGTATGCACCTACGAATGGCTTGGTCAGCGCATATCCTAAATACATAAGGGGCATCCCAAAGATAAAACTTGGCCTGATGAAGAAATCTTTTCTTCTGCTGATAATTTAAATCTGATGGCAAAATGTTACTCACAATGAAATTTACGATGTCAGCATACCATGGGGTATTCCCCTCCGATACTGCCAACAGGCTCTCATCAGGAAAATTCTCCCTAATCTCAATGTTTACATGCTTCCCATACTCAGACTCTAGACGTGATAGGTGGTCTGCTACAGGATTCTCCGCCCCCTTACGATCCTTAATCTCCAAGTCGAACTCCTGCAAGAGGAGTACCCACCTAATCAATCTAGGTTTAGCATCCTTTTTCTCTATCAAAAATCGTATAGCTGCATGGTCTGTATAAGCTATCACCTTAGACAATATTAAATAGGAGCGAAATTTGTCAAAAGCAAAAACAACTGCTAATAGTTCCTTCTCGGTAGTGGTGTAGTTTATTTGTGCGTCGATCAGTGTCGTGTTAGCATAGTAGATTGTATGGAAAACCTTGTCGCGCACTTGTCCTAAGACTGCGCCCACAGCAAAATTGCTTGCGTCACACATAATGGTGAATGGTAGAGACCAATCAGGTGCAATAATAATCGGTGAAGAAACTAGACTTTGCTTTAATGTATGAAAGGCGGCTAAACACTCCTCGTCCAAATTAAAGTGGGAATCTTTCTCTAACAGCTGGCTTAGCGGCTTAGAGATTTTAGAAAAATCTTTAATGAAACGACGGTAAAAGCCTGCATGGCCCAGAAAACTACGCACTCCCTTAACATTAGTTGGTGGGGGTAATTTTTCTATAATCTCAGTCTTCGCTCGGTCTACTTCCAAACCCTTCTTGGACACCTTGTGTCCCAGAACAATCCCTTCTTTGACCATGAAGTGACATTTTTCCAAGTTCAAAATTAAGTTGGCTTGAATGCATTTGTTCAAAACCTTTTTTAGCACTTCTAAACATTCATCAAACGATCTCCCAAACACTGAAAAAATCATCCATAAAGATCTCGATCCCCTCATCAATTAGTTCAGTAAAGATGGCGATCATGCAACGCTGAAATGTGGCAGGAGCGTTACATAATCCAAAGGGCATTTTCCTAAATGCAAATGTTCCAAAAGGACAGGTGAAGGTTGTCTTCTCCTGATCCTCGGGAGCTACCATGATTTGATTATATCCCGAGTAACCATCTAGGAAACAGAAATACTCATTTCCTGCTAACCTATCAAGGACCTGATCAAGGAATGGGAGTGGGAAATGATCTTTCCTAGTCGCTTTATTCAACTTTCGGTAATCCATACAAATCCTCCATCCAGTTACCGTTCTAGTGGGAATCAACTCATTGCTCTCATTTCTAACTACCGTAATACCCCCCTTCTTTGGCACACACTGAACAGGACTTACCCACCGACTATCAGAGATAGGATATATAATACCTGCATCCAGCCATTTGATTATCTCCTTCTTGACCACTTCTCTCATGGGTGGGCTAAGTCTTCGTTGGGGTTCTATTGACTCTCTTGACTCTTCCTCTAGAAGGATTTTATGCATGCAAATTGAAGGGCTTATCCCTCTAATGTCTGCAATAGTCCAGCCTAATGCTCTCTTGTTCTCACACAGAACCGCAATCAATTTATCTTCATTCTCTTTAACTAAAGATGCATCAATAATAACCGGTAATGTGTTATCCTCACCTAGAAAAACATACTTTAGGTTTTCGGGTAGCGGTTTCAATTCAAGCATAGGTGGCTCTACAATAGAAGGCTTCATGATCTCCGACTCGCTTGACCTGCTTATTAACTCAAACATGTTAGCATTTGGTAAATGCTCAAAAGTACATAATGTTTCCTCAGTTTCCTTCGAATCTGGATCCTCTTCTATTTCTTCATTTGTTAAAGCACTAAGAATTTTGTGCTCCCAATTATTTTCATTATGCATCATCCTTATAGGTGCACTCACCTCCTCAATGGAGAGACACTCCTCTTTATCATCCGGAAATCTCATGGCTTTGAGGATGTTGAATGTCACATTCTCATCATTAACTCTCATCGTAAGCTCACCCTTCTGAACATCAATGAGTGTTCTTTCGGTGGCCAAGAATGGTCTACCAAGAATGATGGGGACATCCTTGTCCTCATCCATATCAAGTACTACAAAATCAGCGGGGAAAATAAATTTCTCCACTTTAACCAACACGTCTTCTACAATTCCCTTAGGAAATGCAAGAGACCTATCAGCCAACTGTAGAGTAAGAGATGTAGGTGTAATCTCCCCTAGACCCAACTTCTTATAGATAGATAATGACATCAGGTTGATGCTCGCTCCAAGGTCACATAACGCTTTCCCAACAAACTTCACTCCAATAGAACAAGGAATTGTGAAACTACCGGGATCCTTAAGCTTAGGTGGCAGCTTTTTCTGCAATATAACACTACACTCCTCAGTCAACGCCACTATCTCTTTATCAACAAACTTTCTCTTCTTTGATAAGATATCCTTCATAAACTTGACATAACTTGGCATTTGCTCAAGTGCTTCAGCAAATGGGATATTTATAGAAAGTTTTTTGAAAATCTCCATGAACTTCTGGAATTGTATGTCAAGTTTGGATTTAGCTAGTCTAGATGGAAATGGGGGTGGTGGGTAGATTACGTCTTTCTTTTGATTTAATTTCTCTTTTTGCTTCTCTCCCACATCCTTTTTCTCAACTAACTCGTCCTTCTCTAATATGCTCGACTCACTCGGCATCTTACTTGCCTCTTCTTCGCTAGCTTTCTCAAGCAACCCCTCCCCACTTGGAATCTCTACACCACTCCGTAAGGCAATAGCTTTGCATTGATTATTATAATTTTCTTTTGTTGGATTTAGTGTGGTATCAGAAGGTAGAGTTCCAATGGGTCTTTGACTTAATGAATTTGCAAGTTGACCCATAGTTGTTTCTAGTGATCTTAATGAAGATTCTATTCCTCCCATTCTTGAGTCATACTTTTGGAACATGCCTAAGATAAACTCATCTGATATCTTCCTTTGGTTTAATTGTTGGGGTTGAGAGTTGTTATTGATAGGTAGGTGATTTATATTTTGATTAAACCCTTGTGGTTGATTCATCCCTTGATTATTTTTTCAGGAGAAATTGGGGTGATTTCGCCACTCGGGGTGATAATGATTGGCGAATCCAGGTGAAATTTACCTTTGTGCTCCTCCTACATAATTTGCTTCTTCAGAAATTTGATTTAATTGCTCCACCGTCAATGGAGCACTAGATGAAGACTGTGATAATGAATCTAATCTCTTATTGATTAGATTAAACTGTGATGCCATTTGAGCGGCCAAGGAAGTGATTTGGTCCACTTGGTGGATACCAACCGTGTTGTTGTTCCCTTGACGCTCGTAGGCTTGATAGTTATTAGCAGTGAAATCTTCGAGGATTGCATACGCATCCTCGGGATACTTCTTAAGTAACGATCCTCCTGCAGCGCCGTCTACTAAAATCATGGTTGCAGTTTGCAACCCATTATAAAAGGTGGAAACTTGCTGATGTAGGGCTAACCTATGGTGGGGACACTTTCTCAGTAGCTCCTTAAAACGCTCCCAAGCGTCATATAGTGTCTCTCCGTTTCCCTGTGTGAATGTGGTTATATCTCTTATTAGCCTTGCAGTCTTCGAAGGAGGAAAGTATTTATGTAAGAATTTTTTGACTAGTTGCGTCCAAGTTGTGATACAATCATCAGGTAAAGAATCTAGCCAATCCTTAGCCCTCCCTTCTAGTGAGAACGGAAACAGTCGTAACATAATTGCATCATCGGATGCCCCATTACACTTAAACATATCACAGATGGCTAAGAAAGTTTTTAAATGATAATTTGCATCCTCATGATTGAGACCCCCAAACTTATTGTATTGAACTTGTTGCATAATTAGTGGGTCCATTTTAAAGTTATTTGCTGCAATTGTCGGACGAGCAATGCTGAAATGCAAACCCCCACCTAGAGGTGTATTATAGTCGTAGCATGTCAAGCGAGGAGCATTAGGTTGAACATTTTGTTCAACATGCTCCTCATTATCATCAACGTTGTTTTGCACATGATTATCCATCGTAGGATGAATAATGTTAACGGTCCTAAAGTCTCTCTTATTTTGTCTACAGGTACGCTCAATTTCAGAATTCAAAGGCAATAATTCTACTTGCCTATACCTGGACATACACTGCACCGAGTTTCAAATAAACTTGATTCAAACAAACAAACAATCAAACAAACAAAAAAGACTTGATTTCTAAATACTAGGGATTCACTAATATTATGAAAATAACACTAAATCAGTTGCACCTCCCCGGCAACGGCGCCAAAAACTTGATACGCCCGAAATAGATGTATATAATAACGGAAGTGCACGTGCCGGATCAAGTAATATAAAGTGAGAAGTGATCGTTCCCTCGAGTAGGTGATTGACCTAGTGATCACAATTACTAGCTCTTCCCGTTCTCTAAATTCAAGACAATAATTAAGGTGAATTTCTAGATTTATTTAAATAAGTACTCTTTAGACAAGAACTAAAATGCGCGGACAAGAAAATATTGTTATCCAAGTTTTAGGGAAGCAATCTTGCATGTTGGTTTCCCTTACCTATTGCGATGATTTTTTTTATAGAAAAAAGCTTTCATGAGTTATTTGACTTCTATCTTGCAGGGATGCAAAAGCGGATCTCTTTATCCCTCGATTTCCGAGATCCGGTCACCCAAATTCCCCCAGTGATCTCTAACTTGGGTGGAAAGAAAGTAACGAAAAGCGCACAAATCCACAATGCTAACTCAAGAGGAAATCTCTTTCTCTCCCGAAGTTATATTAGAAATTAGGTTACACTTACACCGCTCCAATCTCGAATCTCGCAGTGCAGTAAAAAGATGGAATTTTGACTAAAGAAATACGTGACTCCCCTCTCGAATCTCGCCATGTAATATAAAGGATTCAACCCTAGACTAGCATAACTCCTCTCTCGAATCTCGCCATGCTAACTAGAAGATGAATACTTGCTCAAAACATCCACAAATAGAGAACACAATTCCAATAAAGATAGAAAATCAAACAATCATTAAGTCAAAACCTTGAATCAAATCATCACAACAAGTAAGGTACTCACAACACACAAGATCTAAGAAATTAGTTCATGGCGGAGAGATGAAACCAAATTAGATGGATCTTACTAGACATGCTTCGGAAAATTCAAAAGTTTCAGGAAATAATTCACTTGGAAGTGCAAAATCCGTTGCTCTTGACGATCCGGAGTAGCCTTCTTCTTCCTCTTGCCTAGGGTTTGTCTCCCAAGATGGATCTTCTCCTCCAAAAGCTCCCTCTTCTTCTCCTATTTTTTCGTCCAGCACCCCCCCCTTTATTTCCTTGCTGTTGTCCTTTAAAAACGCCTCCAGATATGCCAAGGGATGCCTCCTTCCAAATTTGAAAAGGTGGCAAAATTCGAATTTCAAAATCTGAAAACCGCCCAGGTGACGTTGCAACCTTCATTTTTTTGGAGTGTTGCAACACCTGCGCTGTGCCTACTTGCATTGCCAACCAGCACGCGAGTCGTTGCAACTATTTATTTTTTCGTGCGTTGCAACCTTTTTCCAGGTTTTTTATATTTTGGCAGATTTCCGTCCATGAGCTTATTCCTCTTGCACCACTAGTAAACATACAATGAAAAGAGACCAAATTAGCCTTGAATTAGATAATCAAATAATTACTTTCATTTCTATAGCTTTTTGTGTTAATTCGTGTCGGATATGCCGAGTAATATGTCAGAAAACGTGGCTAGATAACTTCTTTTGGGAAGTTATCAGCAGGCACTGACGATGTCGTGGCATAGAAAAGCAGGTTCGGTGAATAGCTTTTGTATTCAAATCGTATGTACTGTCTTACCATTGTGCACGAGGATCGCTTGCGGCTTAGTCGTGAGGGGGCAGGCCCTGACGATGTCGTGGCGTAGAAAGGCAGGTTCAGTGAATAGTTTTTGTATTCAAACCGCATGCGTGGTCTTACCGTTTTGCACTAGGATCGCTCGCGACTTAATCGTGAGGGGGGCAAGCCCCGACAATGTCGTGGCGTATAATGACAGGTTAGGTGAATAGCTTTTGTATTCAAACCGCATGCGCAGTATTACCGTTTTGCATGAGGATCGCTCGCGACTTAACTTACTTGAAACTAGTTGACCTCTGCTGAAAGGGAAACACAATATTTGATTGTCTACACATGTCCGGGCTTGCGGTTCTTACACTTCATAGAGTTCGAGCATGATAAAAATACTTTTAGAAAGTTCAAAATAAATAGTAACTGATATTCAGGGTTGCGGTTTTTATTGTCTAGGCTTGCTTAGAATAACAAATCCTAGCAGCTTCTTGGTTTCCACGTACGACTCCTGTCACTCCCGCAGTGGGGAATTTCATGGCAAGGTGTGGGATTGAAGGAACGGCTTTAAAGATGGACTGAATGGGTCTCGTGAAGATTGCATTGTAGGCTGAGCTTGAATCCACAATGACGAACTTGATTTTGTGCGTAGTTTGCCTTGGAAACTCTCCCATGTTAATTGGTAGAGTTATCATCCCTTGCACTTGAACTGGATGGTTGTCGAAGCCGTACATAGGTCCTACTGCTGGCGTGAGATGTTGTCTGGTAAACTTCATGTTCTGAAGAGTGGAGAAGAATAAGACATCGACCGAACTTTTGTTGTCGACGAGTATCTGCTCGACCTTATAGCAGGGATCGTCGATCCATGCACTGATCACAAGAGGGTATTTGTGGGGCGTCTGGATTCGCTCAAGATCTTCATCCCCATGGCTATGGTGGAGTCTTGCATGCACCTTTTGTATTTGTGAATGCCTCCCTGGGCGCTTACTGAAAGTATCTGGGTAGAGAGAATCGGTGACCCGGCGATAGTTTCGATGTTTCCAACCATCTGCCTGCCACCGGCTCCTCCTTGTTGGGCATTCTGCTGATCTCTTGCCTGCCTGGCGGGAGCTTACTGATGTTGCACTTATCCTTGTAAGAACCGGCCAAGGAGTCCTTGTTGAATTAAGCGTTCAATCTAATCTTTTAGTCATGTACATTCCTTAGTAGTATGCCCGGTTGCTCGATGGTATTCATAATACTTTGACTGGTCATTTCTAGGATTAGGGACAGGCTTCTTGGGGTGGTGTAGAGCCGAATCGTTCTAGATGGCGTAAAGCACGTTCGTTCGGGTGGTATTTAATGGAGTGTATTCTCGGGGAGGCTGGTCCCTATAAAAGTCGCGTCGTCACTGGCCATTCTGACGCTCTTCCTAGAATCTTCCTTCCTAGGTTTTTGAACACTGCTCCCTGTCCCTTTTGCATTTATGGTCTCCATTAAACTGCTGACGATGTGCTTTGATGGATTCATCTGCTACTATTTGAACTTCTACACGATGTACAAGGTTTGAGTAGCTAGAGACAGTTTCTCTCATCAAAGCCAAGTAGAAACCACTAGGGCGAAGCCCTCCAAGAAATACTCCCCTCAAGATTTTTGGGTCAACTCCTGGAATCTGGCGAGCTTCTGCGGTAAATTGACGGAAAAATCCTTTCAAAGATTCTCCTTTATTTTACCGAATCCCTGACAAATGTGAAGGGTCCAGAACAATTCTCTGGTTGGTGATGAACTGGTCAGCGAATTGCCTTGTCAATTCCCCGAAGTTTTTGATAGTTGGAACTAGGTCCGAGCTTGGCCTTTGGGAGTGGCTGGGAAGACTTGGCAGAGTAGCTGGTCAAGCACATTATAGATTCTCATGATTGTGGTAAAGTGGTTGATGTGTTTAACCGGGTCGTCTGTTCCGTCGAACGTTTCAATATTCGGCAGTTTGAAGCCATGCGAGATTGGATGGGCCAAAACCGAAGGTGCAAGTGGAGATCCTTGGTTAAATGGTCGACGGGTGAGAATATCTCGTCGGCCAGCCTGTCTGTATTCCTCAGCGATCACTTCTGATATCTCTTCCCGAGTGAATCTCTTGTGCGGCGTCAATCGAGGTTCTTCCTCCAGGATTCGGTCGCGACGACAGGCTCCAGTTGCCCTGAGGACCGGGTGAGTGGAACTAGTGGCGTTAGAGAGTTCTTCTGACACTTCTCTTCGTGGAGCTTCTCTTGCTAGTCCATGGCTTAGTAGAGGCGGGGGATTAGCCGGTGCAGGCGGCTGAGCAGGAGGCGCTCCTATATTTCTAAGCAGAGCGAGCATCTCGGTCTGTTGCTCCTCCATCTGTCGAACTCGTCCTTCCAATGATGTTACTGGGTCGAGAACAGTCTTTGCTTCGAGGGGCACATCCACGAGTGAATGAAAGTGGGCTAGTTCGATGCGTCTACTGGGACGGACGCATTGGTTGTTCGAGCGCTTCTCTTTGCCATTGAAGTTGTTCTTTGGAAACTGTTGGGTTGAAAGCTCTATCTTTTGGAGGATGCTAAAAAATGTCTTCCCATGGACAGTGTCAAACTATTGCGGTCTAACTCGACGTAACGGTCGGACCAGAATAATCTGGACCGCCTTAGCTCTCGGAACCGTCGAGCGCGCACACAGTCGATGAGATGAGTCGATCGTACACATGAAGTTTTAACGTGGAAAAACCCCTCAATCAGGTAAAAAACACGTGACCGGATCTGTGCTGGTCAAAGTTCACTATTTCCTGGCTGTTACAACTTGTTCGTTGAATCGAGGGCAATATGGTGTCTCTCGTTATAATTTTGAGGTGAGAGGACACTTAGCACACGACGGACGACAGGCTGTCGCGCCTGGTGTTTGTTACAAATTGCACTTTGCGACGGAGGGCTCTACTGGCCGTTCAGCTGGCTCTGGACGTGGGAGCAGAGCACTTGAATTTGCGGTTGCAGAGGTCTCTTGGAAATTGAGAGATTGAGCTTTGTAAGGTTACTTGAACGTGGCTAGTACGTGGCTCGGGTACAGCTTGAGTGCGACTCGGGTGCTGCTCGTAGGAGGAATCCGACAGAGCTTCGACCCGGGGAAGAAGATGACTCTGAGGAAAAAGGTGAGGAATGAGGAGGCATGAGACTCATTTTATAGGCTTCAGGGGGTGGTTGTGGTGGTTACGCTGCTATCCGCACACCGTAAGCACTCGAAATTAATATTTTTCTCATAGTTTAAGAGTGCGTATTTATGATAATTAATCTCGCTATTTGCACCATAAATAATTATTAAATTATTAATTAAATCCCCACACTAACCTGGTGGTTAGTGAAAGACTTGATTTCAAGAGCCTAGACACCTAGAGGGGGGGAGTGAATATGTTCTAACTTTTCCTTTAATAATTTTAGGCAAATAACAAGATCTATCTCAGCACAGAAAAAGATTAGGCCACAGAACAATAAACACAGCACAGCATACACCAGATTTCTAGTGGTTCCCCAAGGTATGGGTACATCCACTTTCCCCCTTCGCCTATCCAAAAGAGACCTGGATTCAGCCCAACTTCCTTCCACTAACTCGGATCCACAGATCTTATAACTCAGAACCAGATTGGTTCCTACAGCTCAGACTTATACAAGTCCTACCTTAGATTCTTCTCAAAGAACCCTACCTCAGCCTTTGTCACTAGGCTTACAACTCAGATTTTCACAAGTCCTACCTCAGATTCTTCCGCAAGAACCCTACCTCAGGCAACAGCCCTACCTCAGCCTTTATAATTACATGCTTATAATTCAGATCTTTCAACAGATCCTACCATAAATTGAATGATTAAGAGATACAAAAATTACACCAGTTAGATCTCTATATTGGTGTGAGCTTTTTGATCAGTTCTTGAATAAACTGATCTTCAGATCCAACCCAACTTAGTTGTTTCAAAGCTTCTTGATAGAACAAAATAAGGTTGATCTTCACTTGATGTAGAAGTCGATCTTCAGATGGCTCCCTCCTTGAATTCAGAAAGAGATCTGAATCTTCCTTGCAGACTGTTCTGGATCTGCCTTTGTAAGGGTTTCCCCCTTTCTTGTTGTTGAAAACTCTCTCTGAAAGATTTACTTCTTAGTGAGGTTCTTCCTTTTCCTTGCGCTTCTGTTGTATCGGATCAGTCCTTTATATAGAGTTTCCTCATGATTACCGACCGATCCAGTTTCTAATAACCTTCTGACAGTTCTGACAAAGGTGTTAGACCGGTTGATTATGACAGCTGATTCTTCAAAGACTTTCCAACTCAGCATGAACCACTCAGCAAACTGCTTCACATGTGTCGACACAAATGGACTAAGTGTCGTCACAAGTCTTGATGATGTCGACACAACACTCCATGTGTCGACATAGTCATACTTATGTTACTCGACACAGTATCTATTAGATGTGTCGACACAAGTCCTGTGTGTCGACACAACTCCTTCTGGTCTTGACACAACATTTGTTGAGTGTTGATGTGTCGACACAAGTCCAGTGTGTCGACACAATGCCTAGGTGTCGACACAGCTTCTTCTGTAGATGTCGACTCAATATCTGGGTATCGCCACAGTTTCTTCTGTAGGTGTCGACACAATATCTGGGTGTCGACACAGCTTCTTCTGTAGGTGTCGACACAATATCTGGGTGTCGACACAGCTTCTTTTGTAGGTGTCGACACAAATCTTCACAAGTGTCGACACTTATACTTAGAAAATTTTCCTCCAATTCTTAAGCCTACACAATGAAACTCAAACATATATCAAATACAAATTGATGTATATCATTGATTAAGATGAGCCTTCTCCAAATCTGGTACATATTAACAGTATACCCAACAATCTCCCCCTATTTGGAGAAGTCATAACTCTTATTCAAAGTGTACAACCCTGTGTCCGGCGAGCGGGTCCCGACAGGGAGGTTGAGCAGGCCTGACCCCGCGACCCGCACCCGGGCGACAAGACGGGCTATACAGCGGAAGGGCTGGCCCGCTCCCGCCCACTTCAGGCGAGCGAGCCAGCAAGGCGAGTGAGCTGGCGACCCGCGGTTGGCGGGTCGATCGAAGTCGCGACGACCGCCGACCAACCTCCACACGCGACCTGGCTGCCGACCCGCCCGGCAGAAGACGGGCAGCTCGCATATATCGTCTCGCGCTTGCCCAGGGAGGGTAGGCGAGCCGCGAGGCCAGGCCGCGCCCGCCTCCTGCGGGGGAACTGAAGGCGAGCTGACCCCCCAGGGGTGCGAATAGCTACTCAGGATAGCGGAGCCTCGCTGTTGGCAGACCAGGTTGGACTGCGCATAGCTATTCAAAACAGCGGAGTTTGGCTGTTGGCAGACCCAACCAGGGGCCTTTTTGGTATTTCCAGGTCAGTCCTTTTGGTTATTGGCAGTTCAGATTCTGGAAATCTATAAATAAGACCCAAGGGGTACCTCAGGACGGACGCTTTCAGTGCCTCCTTACTCTCATTTTCAAGTGTTCTCTGAGGGTACCTTAGCTCGGCTCTTGGCTAAGGAGGGGAAGCGCTCAGAGATCTTCCGGGTTTGTGGTGGGACCTCCCTGCCGAGCCCTTGGGTCTGTTCTCTCTTGTCTCTCTCGTTGTTTTTCTTGCAGGAGCAAAGTAGGCGCGAGACCACCCCTTCCCCAAGGGTCGAACTCCACAAGAGACCGGATTCCGGTTTCCACGCTCACCGCACCAAAATGTTGAAACCGGAATCCGGTCTCTTGTGGAGTTCGACCCTTGGGGAAGGGGTGGTCTCGCGCCTACTTTGCTCCTGCAAGAAAAACAACGAGAGAGACAAGAGAGAACAGACCCAAGGGCTCGGCAGGGAGGTCCACCACAAACCCGGAAGATCTCTGAGCGCTTCCCCTCCTTAGCCAAGAGCCGAGCTAAGGTACCCTCAGAGAATACTTGAAAATGAGAGTAAGGAGGCACTGAAAGCGTCCGTCCTGAGGTACCCCTTGGGTCTTATTTATAGATTTCCAGAATCTGAACTGCCAATAACCAAAAGGACTGACCTGGAAATACCAAAAAGGCCCCTGGTTGGGTCTGCCAACAGCCAAACTCCGCTGTTTTGAATAGCTATGCGCAGTCCAACCTGGTCTGCCAACAGCGAGGCTCCGCTGTCCTGAGTAGCTATTCGCACCCCTGGGGGGTCAGCTCGCCTTCAGTTCCCCGCAGGAGGCGGGCGCGGCCTGGCCTCGCGGCTCGCCTACCCTCCCTGGGCGAGCGCGAGACGATATGGGCGAGCTGCCCGTCTTCTGCCGGGCGGGTCGGCAGCCAGGTCGCGTGTGGAGGTTGGTCGGCGGTCGTCGCGACTTCGATCGACCCGCCAACCGCGGGTCGCCAGCTCACTCGCCTTGCTGGCTCGCTCGCCTGAAGTGGGCGGGAGAGGGCCAGCCCTTCCGCTGTATAGCCCGTCTTGTCGCCCGGGTGCGGGTCGCGGGGCCAGGCCTGCTCAACCTCCCTGTCGGGACCCGCTCGCCGGACACAGGGTTGTACACAAAGATATACATCACTCACATAAAAGAAATAGATGTACATACATTTCACTGCAGGGTAACATGTAAGCGTTATAAACAACTAAAATCAACACTGAAACTGATTTCATTTAAACAGAGAAATTCTGGGTTTACATAGATTTCTTTAGAACAAAAGCAAAAGATTACATTGTTCTTTACATAAGCCTATCTATCATATCGCTGACTAGGCTCCTTAATTACAATGCCTTTTCCTGATCTGATCTAAGCATGCATAATAGGTCCAGTATCATCAGCAGGTTTCTTTCCTTTCAGATCCTTCTTTTTCTATTCTTCAGCCCTTATCCTTTGCCTTTCAAAATAATGAAAAGGATTTGGGAAGCACTTGCTAGGCTCCAGAGCATTAGCGGGTAACTTCCCAGCTTTTGCATTTCTTCTGTATTGAAGAATGACTTCCTGCCTGGCTTGATACTTGTTCCACTCTTGCTCGGAATACCATTTACCCCTGTCATGAGTCTTGTCCTTCACAGCTTTCCAAGCAGTCAATATAATGTTCCTGGAAGTAGGACTACATTGCTCAAAATCAGGCTTCAACTCAGCCTGTTCTCTGAACCTTTTCTTGGACAGTTGTACTTCCTTCTGAGCTTCCTTGACAGCTTCTGACATTTCCACTTTTTCAATAATAACATTGTGTACTTCCTGTGGAGGGCTGTACATTGACTGAACTTCTTGGTGAACCATGTCAAAATCAGCTGGGGGGTAAATGACCTGAGCAACTTCTGGTTGATCTCCTTCAATATAGGCAGGTTGCACTCCAGACTCAGCAATATTGTCATCATCACACAAGGGTGGATATCCAAGAGTTGCTCTGATGCTATTTGATATCCATTTAGCATGATCAGAGCTGGCTTTGACTAATACTCTCTCCCCCTTTATGACTTCTCTTTCAACATGATCTCTCAGACCATCCTTTCAAAATCTGACTTGGTCAACAAGATAGTATGTTCCTTCTTTGTAATAATTCCTGAACTTCTATAAGAAATCAGAAATT
Organism: Platanthera guangdongensis; assembly: GCA_039583875.1. Classification (NCBI taxonomy): domain Eukaryota; kingdom Viridiplantae; phylum Streptophyta; class Magnoliopsida; order Asparagales; family Orchidaceae; genus Platanthera; species Platanthera guangdongensis. Next base: position 31,771,655 of record CM077162.1, on the reverse strand, counting down.
TTCTTTTGATATGTTGTAAATGTCGCCTGAACAGCAGCTAGATCTTCATTGATCTGCTTGGATACTTCAGCTTTGACAGTAGTAGTAAGATTTTCAATCTTTGTTAGAATGGCAAAGTGTGACTCTTTGAGATTATCATTCATCCTGATTTGATTCTCAAGAACATATCCTTGCTTAACTGCAATGTCTTCCATTTTAGTTTTGAGTTCTTGTTGTTGCTTTGCCAAGAATACTACAACATTACCTCCCTTATGAAAGAAATCTGTCATTTCCTTTTTATTTAGATTTACTTCAAATATGATTGATTTGATATCTTGGGCCAGTTGGAATTGCAAATCTTTATGTGTTTCATCCACATACTTTTTTAAGGACTGCCTTTGCTCATCTAATTTTACTTGCAATTGGACCAGTAGGGAACTGAAATCCATGCTTGGAGCAGGTGGTGGTGTGACTGTTTGTAATGCCTTTTTGTAGCATGTGCTCCTTTTTCTTAAGGCATCTCTCTTCCTTTGCTTAGCCATAGAGGCTTCTTCATCATCAGAAGATTCTGATGAACTTTGTATTGTCACTGGTTCCTTATTAGTTGGGGAATGCTGAGACACCTCCCCCTCAGTCCATGGTAGGTCCTTCTCTTTTATTTGCTGCTCCCCCTCAGTCCCTGCTTCAGGTTGATCAGGGAATAACTCTTCCATAGTTACCTCCTGCTGCATATGAACAGGAGGAACAAGATTAGTTTGGAAAACTAAAGGTTCTCCCTGGACATCCAGATCTTTGTCCAGGGAATTCTCTATAAAGGAGATACTCACTTGATTATCTTTAGCAGCATCTTTCATCTGCATATCTTGTGCTTCTTTCTCAATATTTAGCAATGCTTCAATGTTGATTTCTGATACTATTTCCATAACAGTATCAGCAGCATGCTCACTTTCTAGAGTAGCTTCTGCAATACCTCCCCCTTGAGCAGGCAGCTCAAATGGTTCAGTGTCTTATACTGATGGTTTAGGATTCTCTCCCCCTGGAGTGGAGACTATCTGTTGCTCTAGGAGCTTACTGCTCTTCACTTGATCTTGAGTTTCTTTTTGTTGTCTGTCTTCATCTGAACTGAAGACTATTTCTTCTTCAGAATCACTGGAGGATTCTGCTTGTTGAATAACTTTTTCCTGCTGTTTAGCTTTCTTAACTTGTTTCTGTGGAGTAGAAACTTTCTTCGTCAACACTCTATCCCATCTAGATAGAATCTTCATATTCATTCTCCTCATGTGGTTGATTTTGGTTCCTGATAATTGGTTCATAACATCTGGTATTATTGCAGTTAGACATAAACTTAGAATTCTTCCCAGATTTGGTTTCTTCACTCCTTCTTGAATTTTGTCAAAAATTATTGATGCACAGTCTGTTTTTATAGTGAAAATGATCCTTGTAATGAGATTGAACATGTGGATTGAAATTCTGTCATGTCCACCAATTTTAAACAGAATCACTTTGCCTACTATCTCAGACAGAAACTTTCCTTGAGAATTCATCCCTTTCCGGGCAATGGATGATCCAAACTTGGTATTATAATTCAGCCCACACCAGCTTAGTGTTTCTTTAGTCCTGGATGGTATAATTTCATCATCATCCTTAGCCATGAGGAGTTGGAGTGATTTCTTGATATTCTTTAGTGTTAGTCTAACTCGGGAATCCTGAACTGTGGCTTTGATCTTCTTCCCTTCAGTGTCCACAGTAGCAAATGAATAGAATTCCATTACTTCCTTTTTCCAAATTTTTGTTGGTTCTGAGACCAAGAACTCCAATCCATTATCATAAATTAGGGTAATGACACCCTGGATTTTTTACGAAGCTGTTGTGAATCCCCCACAAACCAGCTCACATCCTTCATTCACCTTATCATCCTGGTGAGGCGCTATTAACGAGAGAGATGGAAGAGAAAAGAAGTGAAAAAAAGTGAAGGTCTTTGTTGACACAAGGTGCAGATCCAAGAATTCTGAATGCACAGTCGACCAAATTTTGGCTTCACCTATTTATAGTGTTAGCATAAGGGTAGACCAAAAGACGAGACTCAGTCGACAAAAATTTTACATGAGTCATCATAAATGACCTAGGTCTCGACAAAACTTAGGTTTAGTTGACACGGCTATGTGTCGACATACTTATGTCTGAGTCGACACGGGCTGGTCATGTCTCGACATGATTGTGTCGACACTAACTTTTGTGTGTCGACACAAAAACTCCTTTAGATATAAGGTCTCGACAAGGTTGTGTCGACATTTATTCTACTGTCGACATAGATACTGTTTCTGTGTCGACACATCTTTTTTCTTTGTCGACACAACATACTGAGTGTGTTGACACAATTTGCTTGTGTCGACACAAACTTTGTACTTAGACAAATTTCCTGAGAAATTTTGTACTTACATATTCTTCATAGGGAAGCTTGTGCTGACCTATTCTAGGTTCAACATACCTAATTCAATTTTAAAATAATTGAATTTAATTTCATCCAGAGGTTTTGTAAATATATCAGCTATTTGATTATTTGTATTCACAAATTCTAGACTAATATCTTCCTTCTCAACATGTTCTCTGATGAAATGAAACTTAATTTCTATATGTTTGGTTCTACTGTGTGATACAGGATTTTTGACAATAGAAATAGCACTAGTTGAATTACAAAACAGTGGAATTCTACTTACCTTGATGTCATAATCTTCTAGTTAGTGCTTTATCCACAACAACTGTGCACAGCAACTGCCTGCAGCTACATACTCAGACTCAGCTGTTGATATAGCTACACTTGTTTGCTTCTTGCTGCACCATGACACCAGCCTTCCACCAAGGAATTGACAAGTTCTTGTAGTACTTTTCCTGTCTTCTTTGCATCCTGCAAAGTCTGCATCTGAGAAACCTGTTAGTAAGAAATCTCTATTCTTAGAGTACCAAAGACCTAGATTAGGTGTGCCCTTAAGATATCTCAAAATTCTTTTAACTGCAGTATAATGAAATTCCTTTGGGCAAGCTTGGTACCTAGCACAGACACATGTTGCATACATGATGTCAGGTCTACTAGCAGTCAAGTGAAGTAGGGAGCCAATTCTCCCTCTATACAAAGACTCATCAATAGGTTTCCCTGCCTCATCTTTGCCTATAAGCATACTTATTCTCATTGGAGTTTTCATGGTGGAAGCTGAGTCCATTCCATATTTCTTAATCAACTCCTTGGTGAACTTAGACTGTGATATGAACAATCCTTCATCAGTCTGTCTTACTTGAAGTCCCAAGAAGAACTTCAGCTCACCCATACTGCTCATCTCAAACTTCCCTTGTATAAGTTTGGCAAACTTTCTACAAAGGTTGTTTTCAGTAGATCCAAAGATAATGTCATCAACATATATCTGGACTAGGATTATCTTGCCTTTAGATTTCCTAAAAAATAGAGTTTTGTCTATCTTTCCTCTAGAGAATTTATTCTCAATAAGAAAAGCAGACAAGGTTTCATACCAAGCCCTTTGGGCTTGTTTCAAACCATATAGAGCCTTCCTAAGCCTATATACATAACCAGGATAATGAGAATCTACAAAACCTGAGGGTTGTTCAACATAGACTTCCTCTTTTAAGTCATCATTCAGAAATGCTGACTTTACATCCATCTGATATACCTTAAACCCTTGATATGCAGCATAGGCCAAAAACAATCTTATAGCCTCCAGCCTTGCCACTGGGGCAAAGGTTTGATCAAAATCAATCCCCTCCTCTTGTCTGTAGCCTTTTGCTACCAGTCTTGCCTTGTTCTTGATTATAGTGCCATTCTCATCAAGTTTGTTTCTGTAGATCCACTTGGTTCCTATGATGTTGTGATCCTTTGGTTTAGGAACCAATTCCCATACTTTACATCTTTTAAATTGAATCAGCTTTTCTTGCATAACATCAATCCAGTTTATGTCTAGCATGACTTCTTCAAACTTCCTGGGTTCTATTTGTGACAAGAAACTAGAACATAGGACTGTGTTCATACTTTTGCTCCTTGTTAGAACACCTTGACTTGCATCACCAATAATTTGGTGAACTGGATGATCCTTCAAGTGTCTTCTTGCTGGAGAAAATCTGTCAACTTCATGCCCTTCTTCATTTTCCTCAACCTGATGCTCCTCATTAGTTTCTTCATCTAGTGAGTCTTGTTCTCCCCCTGGACAGTAAGCATCTTTTTCTTCATCCAGTATAGCATGTACTTCTTCATTGATGGTCAGCTTGTCCAGCCTATTTGTTAGACCTGTAGAACTAACTATAGTACTAGATAATTCACTGTTAATCAGCTTAGACTCATCAAATATAACATGGATAGATTCCTCTACAACTTGGGTAGTCAAGTTGTAGATTCTGTATGCCCTACTATTATTGTTGTATCCAACAAATATCCCTTTTAGGGATTTGGCAGCAAACTTTGTTTGGTAGTGCTTACCATTAACTAGTACATAACACTTGCTACCAAAAATTCTGAAGTAGGAAATGTTTGGTTTTCTGTCTTTCAAAATCTGATAGGGAGTCATCTTATGTTTCTTATTGATGGAGGCTCTATTGAGAACATGACATGCAGTATTTACTGCCTCAGCCCAGAAGTACTCAGGGAGAGTAGTGTCACTAAGTAGTGTTCTACTTGCCTCAATAAGAGTCCTATTCTTTCTTTCAGCAACTCCATTTTGCTGAGGAGTTCTAGGTGAGGAGAACTCCTGATGAATCCCAAGTTATTCACAGAACTTTATCATACATTCAGACTGAAATTCAGTTCCATTGACACTTCTGATTTTGACCATTGAACTGTTATATTCATTCTGAATTTGTCTGACAAAAGTCTGGAAAAAGCTGGGGTTTCAGTTTTCTACCTCAAGAAAAAAACCCATGTGTATCTGGAATAGTCATCCACAATAACTAGTGTGTATACTTTCCTACCAAGACTATGAACTGACATAGGACCAAACAAATCCATATGCAAGAGATATAAACATCTCATTGAATCTTTGATATTAAGTGCATGGAAAGAGCACTTAGTCTGTTTGCCCTTTTGGCAAGCTGAACACAAACCCTCTTTAATGCACTTGACTTGAGCACCATTCCTCACTAACCCCATGCTGAACAGCTGTCCTATTGACTTATAGTTCAGATGGGCTAGCCTCTTGTGCCATTTGACACATAGTGAATCTTTTTCTCCTGCAACTAGACAAATGAGTGAGTTGTCAAACTCACAATCTAGGTTAAGACAATATACGTTCCCTTTCCTAGTGTCAGTCAAAATGATCTCTTGATCACATGACCTTCTTATTTGCCACTCCCCTTTGAGGAAAGAGATGTCATAACCTAGATCACTAAGTTGACTTATGCTAATCAGGTTATGTTTTAGACCCCTCACATAAGCCACTTTAGTGATAATAATTGAATCACTAGTAATGTTACCAAATCCCTTGATAATTCCTTTTTCTGATCCACCAAAGATTACTTTGGGTCCATTCTCTATGGGTACATAGTCCCTCAACATTCTTCTTGTTCCAGTCATGTGTTTGAAACATCCACTATCTAAGTACCATATAGGGGTATGCCCACTTTGATTCACCTGCATCAAATACAAAATCACTTACCCTTAGAACCCAAATTGTTATTGGGTCCTAGGTTCTTGTTAGTTTGAAAACCTGCAGTTGTTCTGACAGGTAAACTACTCTTGGTTTTAACACTATTGTTGAACCAACAATCCATGGCAAAGTAGGCACCTTGCCACAGCACCAACACTCAAACCTATTATACATTCTCTTAGGTACAGACTTTACAACTTTGTTGTCAGTAGTTCTGTTGAGTGTAGGTGCTGGAGTAGCAAACCCCAAGAATTCCTCTTGAATCTGATGGGATTGCCTATTGAGTGACCTATTGGCATTTGTACCCTTGCCCATGAGATCTTCATACTCACAGTGACCATGAGTAATATAATGATCATACCCGTTTGTAGGTTGCATCACTTTCCTAAAAAAAATAGGGGGCTTTGTAGGTAGTGGCTGAGCTGGGGCCTTACCTTTTTTATGAGAATTGGTGGCCCTAGTATTGCCCTTGAAACCTAGACCAGTCTTTCCTTTATGAGAAATGAAATTATATATTAAGGGCAAGACAGATTTTGGTTTAGAGAATATAGCCACTAACACTCTTTCTTGTTGAAGTTTTGCCTCCAGTTTCTTGATGTGATTTTCCTTGAAAGAGATTGTGCCCGTCTGAATAACAGTAATGTTTTTCAGTTTGGCAACCTCATTCATTTTTAAATCCATCAACATGGCTGAATCTGATGCAGCCTGCTTTAGAGACTCAATTTACTTGGCCTGTTCCTTGACTAGAGACTTGCTCTTCTTCAGAGCTTGCAACAGCCCACCATACTCATTAATGAGTTGATGTACATCCCCTTCAGATTCAGAACCATCCACATCTCTTGATGCAGAAGTTTCTGATTCTGATGCAGTGTAGTAATCTGAAGCTAAGGGAGAAATGTATACCTTACTAGGACCAGGCTGATCCTGGCACTGATCATTTTCTGATAGAGCCATCAGCCCTCTACAACAATAGTCTTCCACTCCATTTATGGAGTCCAACATTTGTAGAAATTCTAGTTCCCTAGAGTCCTCTTCTGTTGAGAACAGCCCAACATATGCTTCTGCATCATCTTTTTCTCCTGATCCTGAAGATGAAGAGTCTGTCCAACTCTTCTGCTTCTGAGCAACCAAGGATTTCTCCTTTTTGCCTTTCACTTGATGCTTCTTCTTTTCCTTAGATTCAGTCCTCTTGTCTGGACAGTCAGCTATGATATGTCCAGGCATGTTGCAACAATAATAAACAATCTTAAAATTGGTTTGTTTACTAGGTTTTGAGGCATACCTGTCCTCCTTGGGAGTCTTCTTTTTCTTGTAATACTCATCCTTGGAAAAGGATGTTGATGACCTAATTCTCCATTTCTTCTTTTTCATGAACCTCTGAAACTGCCTTGTAAAGGCAGTAAAGTCCTCATCAGAGGTGTGGCTATCTGATGTGTTGTTGTTAGGATTTTCTTCTTTTGCCTCAACACTCCTTTTGGGTGGAGAAGGAGACTTTCTCCTACCATTTCTTGTGCCTTCAGCCTTGAAGGCTACTGACCTTTCTTTATACTCAGACCTACTGCTTTTCTCCTCCTCTTTTCTGGCAGTTAGCTGCATTTCATATGATAGCAGCTTTCCAAAGAGTGTGGGTGGAGGTGTATCAGCAAGCCTGGCCACCTCTATGATGACATAAATTTTTGTGTCACAGTCCTTTGTTAGTGATCTGAGAAACTTGTCATTTAGTTCATAAGTGCTGAAGACTCTTTCATAGGTCATCAACTCATTGACTATCCTGAAGAACTTCTTGTAACATTCAGCTATGTTGTCAGTCTTGGCTTGTCTAAAGCTCTCATATTCTTGATTCAGCATATATTTCTTGTCCACTCTGACTTTTTTTGTACCCTCCATGTAGATAATCAGGGTGTCTCACATTTCCTTAGAGGTTTTACAGTGCACCAGATTCTGAAATGTGGCATCATCTATAACACTTACTATAATGTTCTGTGCTCTTTTGTCTAGTGTTGCCAGTATGATCTCATCCTTAGTCATTTCAGAATAACTCTTAGGGGTTTTAACATTTGCATCTAGAACTGATACCTTCATTGGAATGAAGAGACCTTCTTATACTGTGATGTAGATTCTTGGATCAAATGCTTCCATAAACAAACTGACCCTTTGCTTCCATATGCCAAAGCATTCTTTCATGCAGATAGACAGTTTCATAGATCTAAATTCTTTTTGATTCTCAATTGAACCCATTCTTGAAATCTATTATTTGCCTTAAAGATTCACTCAGACTGTTAGGTCAATCTTTGAGTAACCTCCCTCTGATACCACTTGAAAGACTTGATTTCAAGAGTCTAAACACCTAGAGGGGAGGGGGTGAATAAGTTCTAATTTTTCCTTTAATAATTTTAGGCAAATAACAAGATCTATCTCAGCACATAAAAAGATTAGACCACACAACAATAAACACAGCACAACATACACCAGATTTATAGTGATTCCCCAAGATATGAGTACATCCACTTTCCCCCTTCGCCTATCCAAAAGAGATCTGGATTCGGTCCAACTTCCTTCCACTAACTCAGATCCATAGATCTTACAACTCAGAACCAGATTGGTTCCTACAGCTCAGACTTATACAAGTCCTACCTCAGATTCTTCTCAAAGAACCCTACCTCAGGCCTCAGCCCTACCTCAGCCTTTATCACTAGGCTTACAACTCAGACTTTCACAAGTCCTACCTCAGATTCTTCTGCAAGAACCCTACCTCAGGCAACAGCCCTACCTCAA
>CM077162.1:31512206-31762759 GCA_039583875.1 Platanthera guangdongensis | reverse complement strand
ATACACATCACACCACACACAATCATTTACACACACACATACACAACCATGATATATATAGGAACCGAAAATGCTCAGCAGCCTATACAACACACATACCACCACACAGTTGAAAAAAAAATGCATTCCTAACCTTGCCATCACATACACACGCAGTAATCTAATGAAAAAGAGAGCTATGCAGAATCAAACAAAGTACCAGGAACTACCAGAGAGTGGAGGACGATGCACGTGAGAAAGAGCTTTGATTATCGAGGAGGAAGGCGCGCGAAAAGGAGGAAGACGCTCCCAACCTGTGGTTGCCAGAGAGGAGGAATAAACTGGATGCTTGGAACGGCCTGGGTCGCTGGTTCGGCAACCTACAGCAAACCCTAGGTTAGCCGACGAGAAAAATTGCCGACGAGAAGTGGTTGTCGGAGATGGAAAAACCTGGGATCGGACGGGCCGGAGAAGCAGGATCGGAGAGTGAGGAGCGGGTCGGAGGTGGCTATCGCCGGAGATAAGCCTGGGATCGGTTGTCGGAGATGGAAAAATTGCCGACGAGAAGCGGTTGCCGGAGATGGGTAAAAACCTGGATCGGACGGGCGGAGAAGCAGGATCGGAGAGTGAGGAGCGAGTCGGAGGTGGCTATCGCTGGAGATAAGCCTGGGATCGGACGAGACTGGGATCGGACGAGACTGGGATCGGCGCTAGGTCGAATAGCTGCTCATCGCTGCTGCGCTGCGGGAAAAGTATCGGGATTTATTTCTGAGCGCTGAACGCGGGGGGGGGTAGCGACTTCCGCAAAACAACTCTGGGAGCGGGTTTTTGAAAAGTGATTTCTGTGAGGAGCTGTCCCAAACAGCCCCAATAACAGCTCTGGCGGCTGGAAAAGAACTTTTCCAACCGCCAGAGCTGCCCAAACAGACCCTTATTTTCACCGGTCAAGCGGTTACAACCGCATGAAAATAAGGTTCCGTTTGGGGGAACTTATTTTCACCGGTCAAGCAGTTACGACCGCATGTACCAGACCTTAATTAAGGTCTGGTACATGCGGTCGTAACCGCTTGACCGGTGAAAATAAGTTCCCCCAAACGGAGCCCAAGTCACCCTAAACAGAGCCTTAGTTGACGATATTTAGATTTAATTATAATATTGTTCCCAACGATATTTAATTTTATAGTTTCGTAATATTGATTGTTTGATTAGATTGTCGTTGGGCGCGATTTGGTAATTCGATCATAATTGCGTACATGAGTCAACCAAAGTGTCTGATGACTTGATCGCAAGGAGGCGCACGCTAGCGCAATACGTGTGCAGCCGCCGGCCGCCGCCGCCGGGCTACGTACCCAGGCCGCCCGAGCCGCCCGGGGGGCACTTCCATCATTTTCTGAAAATTGGTGATCATGGTGATCGTAACGGAACGACGCCGTTCCTCAGCACAAAATCTGCTCTGGCGCAATTACCAGCATGTTCCTCCAGAAAACTATAGATAGGCTCAAGTGTCCTCATTTGTAGGGAAGCAACTCCAAAGGTTAGAGAGAATTCTGACGTTTTCTAGCGAGAACGTGGAATTTAGATCATTAATCTGCTTGAATTCGCTCCACTCCCTCTCTAGGTCATCAAGCGTGCAACGCTCAACACTGCAAAGACTTGGCCATTTTTCGGAAGAACTCTCTCATCCAAGCCTCGAAGACTTGGTGAATCCTCGGCTCCATTGGACGCTTAGTTTATTTTTTGTTTTGTACATCAGAGCATTGTGGACTTAGTTTATTTTTTGGTATTCTTGTACCTAAAGCTTTGTAACGGAGAGGTGATATGTCAACCTCCGAGAAAATTTTGAACTCTTGTAAACTCAAAGAGTAGTGGATTTGGCCCGGCACAGATCCGGGCACGTGATTTTTCACACTTTCAGGTTTTTTTGCGTCAAAAAAAATTCTTGTCATTTGCTACTGTTTTCCAATTACTGTTTGCGCGTCCGGTCCAACTCATAGATAAAGCGGTACAGTTCTCGGGACCAAGGAAAAATCACGTGACTCGCAACAAATTCAATTTCATGAATTACACAATTTAGATTTTATTTCCTATTAATAAATTTTATCATACAACCCAACCATATTATTTATTATTTCAATCAACTTCAAGTTGACTGAATGAATTTCATTCAGAAATTAAACACCAAAATTGAAATTCTACATAAAATAAATTCTTATATATATTAATTTTCATCAAAAAGTCAATCAGAAAATTCCTTCACAGAGAACGGAACCTAATTATCATTATTAGATTATTTATTTGTTGATATTGGTGGCCAGAAAGGATAAAAGCAGACATCAGCGAGTTGACGCTTGGTGGCCGAGATGCCGTGCACGTCGCACATATTTGTATTTAGGTGGCGTTTGGTTAAGTTTTTCAGCTGTTGTACGGCTGGGACGAACCGCTATTTTGACAATAAGCGGTGTTTGGTTCAACTTTTTTCCAAACTCCTGTTTTTTTAATTTCGCTCTTTTCTTTATTACCCAAGCCGCGACTTTTTCCTGCGGTGAACCGCAAAAGCCGCGCAGCTATTCTTCCGCAAACTCTACCCCAATATCGCAAGCGCCTCCCTCTTCTTCACTGTCGATTAATCGACGACGGCGGAAAACTATGCGCAGATCTCTCTCTCCCCGTCGGCGTTTCTCCCCATCGGCGTTACTCTTCCTTTGGCGTTTCCCCCATCGGCATTTCTCCCCGTCGGCGTTACTCTTCCGTCGACATTTTTCTACCGTGCGCACATCTCTCTTCTTTCCATCGCAAGCGGCGAAATCCCGATCCCCCACCTTAGTTGTCGGTCGACCGCGATAAACCACCGACTGATTTCACCATGATTTTTTTTATTCCAAAGCTCTGTCGAATTGAAAGTCAATCTCGCTGTCTCCCCTGTTTTTACTGTAGCTTCTGCAATTTCCCCTGTTTTGGAGAATTACTGTCATCTAGCTTCATAACTTCTTCCCCACTTTCCTTTAATTGAAACCCTAAAAGAGGGATCCTGGAAGCATGCAGAAGGGGAAGTTACAACAGAAGTAGGAGAATTGACTTTACAAGTTTCTGGTGGTGTCACCACATCAGCTTGAGGAGTTGATGAGCTTGCCACTGCTTCTCTGTGCCGTGAAAAAAATAGTTCCACTGAGCATCTACCCTTCCCTTACAGCCGAGAGTCATCTCCACCCACCAGTGAATGTCTAGAGCCCAAAGCCTCACCCGACCGACTATACAGACACTCTAATCCAATCCCAGAACTCATACAGTCCAACCACCACTGCAGCTTAACCTGTTGTTGTTGATGTTTTCTATTTGGTTTAGGTAAGTTTTAATTCTTTTAATTTTTTCTTATTAATCGTGGTTCATAGATTCTTGATGCCAACATCTGTAAGGTCTATTCTTGCTTGAGTAGATTTGCCTCTGCATATGGCTTATGATCATTTTGAATTTGAGGCTGTGTTTGTTTTTGTATATTATTGTTTTTTTTTTGGATTTGGAACTGGTTGAATATTGTTGAAAATAAAATAGGTAAATATTTTACTATTGTGTATAATGATAAAAAATATTTGTTTACCTATATTTGATAGTTGGTAATTATTCTAGGGCGCTGTTACGTGCACATCACTTTTGGTTAATTATGTGCACACCAAACTATTAAAATAAAGGGCGATGTTATGTGCACACCACTTTTGGCTATGTGCACATCAAACTCTTAAAATAAACAATACCCCTACATGTTTTCCAATCTCACCCATATTAAAGTTAAGTGCACTCCCCGCTCCTATTTTCTCTCGAAAGCTGAAACCCTACCCTTGCCCCAACTTCAGCCTCGCTTCACATGACATACAAGTAGAGTTAGATGAAATACTCCAAAAATACAATACATGATCACCGGCTATTCAAAAAAATGAATTGAAAAGAAACTATTGGATCCTACAACAAGTCAAACTGTAGAACTTTTGGTTCCGGGTAGCTTAAAGGGGCGATCAAAAGGAAGCTTGAACAATCAAAATGACAGTGTAGGTATTTATATTCAATTTTAAGTAACTTGCAAATATTTTATTTATTTAAGACAACTAATATTCATATTTTTATGTTCGTGCATGTCTACATGAACTTAAAAATGAACAGTGCAAGTTTTTTGTTATATCACTGGAAATGATTTGAGATTTTTGTTTTTTATTTTATTTGTTTTTTTGTTGGTTTGAAATATAAAAAAGAAGAAATCTTTTGTATTTGAAGTTAAAAAAAACTCAAATTTTATTTTGGTATTTATTTAACAATTTGCCCTGCAAATAAAATTTATGATGTTTACTTGACATTTTGGTCTGCAAATAAAATTTTTGGTGTGCACATAGCCAAAAGTGGTGTGCACATAACATCGCCCTTATTTTATGGACAACAAAAATTCATTCAAAAACTTTGTTTTGGTTCCAAACAATTTTTTCAAAACTGCTTATAAACTTCATTTCATCCAAATAATTTTTTACAAAACTCCGTTTCCCAGAATCAGCATTTTTTCAGCTTTCCATCAGCAACAGCCCAGTCAAACAGAGCCTAAATGAGAGAAGATGCGAGTGAAGATGCCTGTTAAAAAAGATATATATATATATATCTATATATATATATATATATATATATATATATATATATATATATATATATATATTACTATTCTAAAAAGAAATATAAGGGTCTGTAAATAACAATGAGTTCAAAAATATGCTATTTATATGGGTCATCGAATTTTACTGTTTTATTCCTGAACCGTTGGATCTGGGACTACAAATAGTGATTTAGGTCTGCAAATAAAAAAACCCCAAAAACTGCAGCCTTCTCTTTCCTCTTTCCCGATCACCCAAATCGCACCCCCCCCCCCCCTTGCACGGTCTACTCCACCGCCGGCGGCGGAGCCGCCGGCGGTGGAGGAGACCGTGAAAGGCGGGGGCGGATTTTTCTTTTTTTATATATAAAATTTAAAATATTAATATATATAATATATTATATAAAATTTAAAAATGTTAATTTAAATTAATATATAAAATATTTTAAAAAAGTTAATTTAAATTAATATAAAAATTTAAATTAGGCGGGCGGAGCCTGCCGGGGGTGGTGGGCGGGCGAAGCCCGCCATCGGCGGCCAGGTACTGTGGCGCGTAGACATCGAGCCGGAGGCCCGTGCCTGCGACTGTATATATATATATATGAGTATTTTATTAAAACTTGAAAGTATTTTATGATAAAATAATATTTCTGTTCGTTGGTATTGTCTCGTACATACATTGAACATTTCAACCAAGGAATATGAATTTACATCATCAACTTAGGATTCCTTTGGCGCGGCGTTTGCGGCAAACGGGCAGCACGGTGGGTAAACAAATGACTGGCGGCAGCATTTGCCGCGTTTGGCCCTGCCGCGCCATGAGAAACGGAGCAAAAAGCCTCGTTTTGATCCCGCGCTCCCTCCCTCCAGTTCCAATGCCGCCGTTCCTCCCGCTGTTTCCTTCCACCCCCGCCGAATCAAATAAAGTCTTGCGCTCCGTTTGGCACGGTGGTGGCAGTCATGAACATGAGGGTTAAATTGTCATTCGTTAACGTCAACTTAAGGAATTTCATCCGCTTTTTTGTTCAAACGAATGATATTTGCTAGGTGATATCTAAGATTGTTCTTCCTTTTATGGTAGATATTTGGGCATCCCATGAATTGAATTTAAGTTGTTGATCAACTCACAGGAATCCAACAGCAATTTGATTTTCATAGTTCGGTTCATCAGACATGCCTAAACATTATGCTTCTACAATTTATGTTCATTTATAATTAGTTTAAGTTTTTTTAAATTGGTTGAAATGTTGAAATCCTATTGACATTCTATATACCATTTATAATTAGTTTTGTTTTCATAGATGGGTAAACCTAAGGAAGGTGGGGTGTCGGCTACATGAGATGCTAATGAGGTATTAATCTATTGCGAGTTATGTGTGAAAGAAGTTGAACTTGGTAATAGACCTACCACACACTTCAGTAGAGATGGGTGGAATAATTTAGTAGCGAATTTTCGAGCACGCACTGGCAGACAATATGATCGAGGGCAAATGAAAAATAAATGGGATATGTTGAAAAATGAATGGAAACTATGGAAAGATCTAAAAGGAAAAGAGATAGGTTTGGGATGGAACACATCACGAAGGACTATTGATGAGTCTGATGAATGGTGGGACGAGCGACTTAAGGTTGTAAGATTGCTCATATTTTTTTCTCCATTTTTTCGTCGTATAAATTCTAACAAATTATGTATTTGTTAATTTTTAGATTGTGCACGCTGCTAAAAAATTCCGCTATACTGGCATCTCCCCAGAGCTTGAGGAGAAATTGGATATGATGTTCAGTGAAGTGTCTGCGACCGGTGAACATTGTTGGGCACCAAGTTTAGGAAAGCGTCACTCTTCTGCGGGAGACGATCAACTCAATGATGATGAGGATGAGGTGGAGCCTATCTCTACTCCGACGAATGCAAGTGACTTCAATTCATGTACCCTCGCCACAAACATTAACAAAGAAGAGTCAGTTGACACTGTGCGAAAACGTATAAACAAGGGCAAGGAGAAGGTCGGGGGAGAAAAGCACACAATGCGGCTAAACATTGGTTCCTTGGTATAAGAAACTTAGAAAGATCTCTGAAATTTTCTCAATCCCAAATAGAAGGTGGCAAGAAAGCTTTTGCAAACCGGTGTGTTATGTTAGTCACTGAAAACACCGCTTTGAAAGTCCGGGTACGTGATTTAGAAATGGCTCTAAAAAAGTTTGGAATGAGCCAAAAATCACTGGATATGACTTTGGCGAATCAATGTTATGGTTCAGTGAAATATGGGCTTGGATACACTTCTGGGAGCTATCGCCCGACGATAGCAAAAATTTTAAAACTTCAAATTTTTCGGTTAAAAATACTAAATCTGCTATCATTACTATTTCCAACAAGAATTCTCAAATCATTTTGAAAAATACTTCAACATTTTTTATCACGTGTATCAAATGTAATAGGTTTGGTCACACTACTGTCACTTGTAGGAAAAAAAGGTCATTGTTTTGTTAAGCAAGTTTGGGTACCTAAGGTTTTCACATATTCTATGGGAGGAATTACTTGGGTAATCAGATCTTTATCTCATCTTCTTTTTAAGTGTGTTGACAGGTTAAGGACAAGGAATATGTGTGGTACTTGGACTCAAAATGTTCAAAGCACATGATGGGCAATAAGTCAAAATTCCTTATCCTAGAAATAAAGAAAGGTGGAGTAGTGACTTCTGGTGGCAATGATAAAAGAAGGATCATAGGCATTGGAGTAGTAGGTAAGGATTCTTTTACCATATCAAATATTTTGTATGTGAAAGATTTAAAATACAATTTGATTTTTATAAGTCAGTTATGTGATATTGGTCTAAATATTTTATTTGACTCTATAACAAACACTGGTAAAAATTTTGATTCTAAAACAAATGTTTATATGATAAAATTTTTACTGGACCAAAATCTCAAAATGTTTATATGATAAATTTTTATGATCTTTCACATTCATCTTTAAAATGTTTTATGTCTAAAAATGATGAATAAGATTTGTGACATAGACAACTTGGTCATTCTAGTGCCAAGTTAATTTTAAAATTATCAAAAGATAAATTAATTAAAGGATTACTTACCTTAAGTTAAAATTTATCTTTTTATTTTTGAATTCTCTGTCGGTTGCATCTATCATTTGTATCGACAAGTCCACTAGCGCATCGATGCCTCTGGAAATGAATATACTAATAGTCTCTGTTGAATGCTGAAATTGTTCTGACGTCTGTCTGACTGTACAATTTTGTGTCATAACATACAGTGTAATTGCAAGCACCTCATGTATAGGAGTTCGTCTAGAGCCCCGAAACCCATATTCTTCGACAAGTACATTTAAGAGATCAAGAAAAACTTGTTTTGACATTCTAAACATTATGTGGAATCTAGATGAGTGTGCACTCATTAACTTCACAAACCATTTGTGTCCTGTATGTGATGATGTCATGTATGGAGTTTAACATAGTCTACTATACTCATGTGGCAAACATATACTGGTATTCAGAAGCAAAAGATAGTACGCATATCCATGAAGAATTATTGACCGATTCAGTATTTGTTCAGATTCATCAATAATGTTTTCTGTGTTTTCAGCTAGCAACCATGAAATCAAGATTTTCATCATCCATAATCAATGCTGCACCCATTACAACATATGCATCGTTATATATTAAAGAAGAATGAACACATGTGAATGTTGATATAAAAGATGGGCAAAGAAAATAACATATGTAAATAGCATAGACAACATTAATAAAATAGAGCTTGAACTGCCACATAACTGTCACATAACATCAATCTTAAAGCATGTTAACATAGACAACATTGACAAAATAGAGAACATAGACAACATCGATTAACCATCTCTACTGAACTTAAACAAAGGCAAATATACCTGTGGACTAGAAACACACGTGCTCACGGACCCATCTGCTGGGTCATGCATCAATAACGGTTCTTCAACCACCACACTCTCTTCTCTTCATCAAGGCAAAGAAACATTTCTCTATTTGATTTTTGCAACATGAACACCGTTGCGAAGTCGTATAGGAAGTGGTCTCCAACAATATCTTCGTGTTTATTAAGTTCTTTTACAACTTCCGCAATAGTGTATGATTGATTTGAAGGATTGGTGGCTTCTCTAATAGCCAATCCATTTTTGACATGTCAAAAAGGAACATTTTCAAAATCTTCGTTCAAAAGCAAAAATGATATTTCTACTACTTGACCTTTATAATTCTGCCACAGATTTTGCACGACTCTCGTTACATGCCGTATTTCAAAGATTGTATTGGCGCAATTGATGGAACACACGTCGATGCTCGAATTTCTCCGGAAAATAAAGTTAAATATATTGGTCGACATGGGGTGCCAACCCAAAATGTTATGACTGCATGTGATTTCAACATGTGTTTCACATTCGTCATGGCCGGATGGGTGGATTCAGCGCATGATAGTCGGATCTTTAAGAAGGTCACAAGAGAACCTTGATGGAATTTCCCTCACCCTCCTGCAGGTAATTTAGAAAACAATAAAATAATCTTGCAAACTTATAATTTGGAATTAAATTATGTTTTAATGGTTGTAGGTAAGTACTATTTGGTTGATGCAGGTTATCCTTTGGAAATGAGAATTTTAAAGCCTTACCCAGAAACGCGCTATCATCTAACAGACTTCGCACATGGCAATCGTCTTATACGAGGACGTCAAGAAAGGTTCAACCAAGCACACTCATCCTTACGCAATGTCATAGAGCGCACATTTGAAATCTGGGAAAAAAGTGGGCAATCCTTCGGGATATGCCGCAATACAGCTTCGAGAGGCAACGAGATATTGTTGTGGCTACAATGACGATTCATAATTTCATTCGTCGTGTGACACCCCAAATCCAGTTTGTGGCAAAATTGGGTGACACGGCCTGGGACACGGGCGTGTCCCAGGGCGTGTCCTGCTCGGGGGAGCAGCCTACGAGTGTTTGTCGAAATCTCTGTTCGACGAAATGAGGGAACACGCCTTCTGACACGGGCGTGTCGGAGGCCGTGTCTCCCTCTGGTCGACGAACTCAGATCGAGCTGGGCGTGTCGGGTGTCGTGTATGAGCACACGGCTTCTGACACGGGCGTGTCAAAGGTCGTGTCCTTTGCGGATGTGCCCAGGGCTTTTGGGGCCTGGTGAACACGGGCATGACACGGGTGTGTCTTAGGGTACACGGCCTGTGACATGGGCGTGTCACTGGCCGTGTCCCGATCGGGGGATCATGATTTTGCCCAGCTTGAAGTACACGGCCATAGACACGGGCGTGTCTGAAGGCGTTTCAGGTGACACGGGCATGTCAAATGGGCGTGTACTGGACTGGATAAGTCGGTTGAGCACCGTCTTAGGTACACGGCCTGGGACACGGGCGTGTCAGGCAAAAAATAGCCTTTTGTGGTAAAATCGTAGCCGTTCGTTTCTTCAGCTGGGATCTAATGGCTGAAGGTCCTCCCCTGTGTCCTTAAGGCCAGGAAATGAGTTGGAACAACTCATTTTGTTGTTGGTCATTCTCTTTCTTCATTCCTAGAGAGAGAGGAAGAAGGAGGAGGAGGAAGGAGAGCCGGCCACCGGTGGTGCTGCGGAGTTCCGGCTAGTGATCTGAGGCCAGCGTCGTGGACGAAAATCTGTTGCGGTTCTTTCCAGCCAGCTAGGATTTCATGGCGCGCAAGGGATCTTCAAGGGTAACGACTTTTCTTCCTAGCCATGTGAAAGCTTCCTTTTGGCATGTGTATAAGATTCCCCCACCAGAGGGTGGCTTGTTGTGGGAGTCCTTTGGGTTGATTCATGGAATCCCCAATCATTTGACATATAGATCCGGAAAAAGAGTACGGAATAGGCATGCTGTGTGAAGCTCATCCGGACAGGTTGGTCTGGATTGGTGATGTTGTATACGCACCGGAGAAGACTCCGTGATAAACGTGTAGTTTAGGAGTCGATGGGTTGCACCTGTGAAGGGAAGTAGCAGGAAGTAGTGGTATGGTAAGCCAGGAAAATACCCTTGATGTTTGTGATAATTGTGGGGTTGTGCATGTGAAGCAAATGGAAGGAAGTACTGGTGTGCCCAAGAAAGACCCTTTGATATTGTGATACAATTGGGTGTTATAGTAAGTACTGGTGTGCCCAGGAAAACACCCAGGCTTTATGCCAAACAGGAAAGGTGAAACCGACCCGCGCCTTTTATTTAGCCGCGAGTACGCTGTGCTCGGTGATGGCAAGGCGATTTGAGCAATGGGGGGTGGATGATCCGAGCTGCGTTATGTTCGTCCGACGAGAGACCTGAAAGTGCGCTCTGTTGGAGCGCATAGCGAGAGTCTTACGCTTGCGCGCCGTGATACAATGGGGGGATACGGGCCTGTCCCGGTTCACTAAGACTATAATCTTCGGTTGCATGCAATGGAGAAAATGCTCAATGTTTTACCGTTGGGTTGCGACCCTGATATGTTGGTGGGTAACTGGTTTGCCGGTACACCAAGAATGTGCCCTGAGTGTACGGATCGTTGGGTCATATGGCTAACAGTTGTGATGGCATGTATGTGCGTGAGAGCACAATGTATGATATACATTTTTGCCTATGAAATGCTATGCCTGCAGGGAAGGAATACCACTGCCCCGGGAAAAGGGTGGGGTCGTTATATTTTGGTCAGCTGAATGCTGACCGTTGCTTGTTTACCACCGTTGGGTGGGTTGTCCCTGTGCAAGTGCTGGAGAGGCAAGCAAGACACACAAAGACTAAAGTTGCTGCTGATGCTGCTAGCCCTCGAAGGCTAACTGAAAATATTGTGTTAAATATATTTACGTGGCCGGCCTGCGCGCCAATGTTTGAGGTCACTGTTGTGTAAAGCCCTGCAAGTCCATAAGGCCAGTTGACCTTGTATCTGTTATATTTTCCATATATATAATGTGGAGCTTCTAGATGGTGAACATTCATGTGTGTGAGTTCAGTTTCGTGTTATAGGCTTCCGCTAGAATGCAATGAGTTAGGATGCGCAACTCTGGTATCATTTCGTGACTTCCCTGCCTGTTTTATGGTATATGTTGTGGGGCCCCGACCGGACCTTCTAGTATATGCTTGTGAACGGTTAGAGTCGTTACACGTCGTCACTCATCAAAGGTGGATCCTGATTTCATGACATGTGATGTTGATGAAAATTTAGTATATCCAGAGGCTAACAAAATTACAACAGACTGGCGTGCAACAATTGATTTGCGTCAGAGTAGAAGTATCATTGTAGGGACAACAGAAATGTACGCATTACGAGATGCAATTGCTGATCTACTACAAAATACTAATAGGTAAATAAAATTTCACTATTTCTCAAAATAATTAATTTTAAAATTTTATATTCATTCATCACTATGACATATTTTGCAGGTGATGGACATGATTGCATGTTGAAGACAGAGATCTGCGATAATATTTTTTGGTTTCATTTATGGAACTTGTGTATGACTGTTTTACAGTTGTTATTATTTACTTATGATATTTATGCTCCTTTATTATTTCAGTAATTAAAAAATCGGGCTTACCATGAGTAGTATATTTCAGTCTCCCTCCTCGCCTCCTCTAGGCTCATCTCCTCCTCTCTGACAACCTCTTCAGTCTCCATCCTCGCCTCCTCTAGGCTCATCTCCTCCTCTCTGACAACCTCTTCAGTCTCCCTCCTCGCCTCCTCTAGGCTCATCTTCTCCTCTCTGACAACCTCTCCAGTCTCCCTCCTCGCCTCCTCTAGGCTCATCTCCTCCTCTCTGACAACCTCTTCATACTCCGCCATCTTCTTCTCCAACTCCTCCGCCTCTGTCATCCAAGATATGGTGTTGACTGCCGTCACGTAGCATTGTCTTGCCACCTTCGGGTCCCCTCTGACCCTAACATTCACCCCTCCGTTGTTGAACTTGAGGCATTGATGAAACGAGGAGGGGACGCAGCGAAAGGTGCTGATGAGGGGACGCCCAAAGATGGCACTATAGCTGCTCGGGGCGTCCACGATCACGAACCTGCAGTTCCGTAACCCCCCCCCCCCCTAATTCACATGCAGCCCCACCCCTCCTTCTACTTCCTTCCTTTCTCCTGAGAAACCAAACAACGGCCCATCCGAGGCTATGGCCCTCTTGGTCTCGACCTGCATCTCGTCGAAAGCCTTCTTGAAGATCACGTTCATGGAGCTCCCGTTGTCCACCAGGATCTTTGAGACTGTGAAATTTTCTACCGTCGTCTGAATCACCAAGGCGTCACAGAATGGGTCCTCATAATCTGGCATATCTACTGAAGAAAATGTAATTTTTTCTTTTGGAGGGGGAGCCTGGGAGGTCGAGGCTACACCCCTTCGGAACATGGTCTGGAGGCTCCCCTTTCGAGTTGCATCAATCTCAACTCCTCCGTGGATCACCCCGATCCCTCCCCTGGTTCCTACATCCACCCAGTCCTCGCATTTATCCTCCGTCTCCTCCTGTTGTACCTCCTCGATCCTCACCGGCGGATCCTGCCTCCTCAACCCCCTGACTTCTCTCATTTCCAAGAACTCTGGGCAGGTGGCCGTCGCGTGACCCTCCTCCTGATGGAAGTCACAGAAAGGCAACGCCACCCGGCCCCTTCTCCCTTCTCCACCTCCTCTTCTTTCGGCCCCTCCTCGAGCTCCTCTCCTTCCTCCTCTACCTCGGCCGACTTCCATTGCTTCATGTTGATACGTGAAGTGACCCCTCAGCTCCTGCCTCCTCGCCGGCTGATCAAGTCTCCTCGGCTCGCGGAAGTTGTCTCTTCCCTGAAAACCTCCTCCTTGCTCCTGGGGGCGACCCTCCTGAGGCCTCCAACCTAACCGGTTGTTCAGCTCCCGGGCCCCCTGTCCTTGGTGCAGTCCTTGCTGCCCCTGTCCTCGGGGCTCTTCCCTTCTTCTCTCTTCTCTCTGCTCCCTCCGCCTTCATGTTTCTGGCTCCTTCACATCATCCTCCGCCAACCTGGCCAACTTCCTTGCAAACGTCGGGTTGGCCCTCTCGAAGTCTGTCTCCTTCGCCGCCCTCTCCATGAGCTCCTCAAAAGAGAGGGGGCACTCTCTTCAACTCTATGCTAAAGAAACCCGGCCTGAGTCCCAGAGTAAAAGCGAGCATCAGCGTATACCCTGGGACCTCCTGGACCAGGAGGACCTCTTCCTGAAACCGATCTACATAATGTCCCAACGTCTCGTCTTGCTTCTGCCTCACCGCGAACAGGCACTGCGCCTCCTTCTTACGCTTCTTCGATGTCGAAAACCTCAACAGAAAACCTCGATGCAGATCCTCAAAACTGTAGATCGAACTTGCCTGCAACTGGTGGAACCAGTCCTGTGCCTTCTCCTTCAACATGATGGCAAACAACTAACACTTGAAGACATCTGTCATCTGTCTTATTGAAACAACATCGTCAAACCACGGCACGTGCTGTACAAGGTCATCCTTTCCCGAGTAGTAGGACATGTTGGGCTCCCGGAACCCCTCTGGCACCGGGGCCGAGATGATGACCTCGCTGAATGGGCTCTCGCCACCTGCCTGCCGAGAGGGCACGTCTCGTGGCCTCGGCTGGCTGGCCCGATCCGCGAGACCATGCCCAGGGAAGAGCTCTCGCACAACAGCCTCTCTCCCGACAACTTCTGTCAGAATTTCCTTCCCGGGTCGCTGGCGTGGGAAGAGCTCTTGCGCCGCCACGTCCCTTTCGCCAGCCTCCGTCGGGACTTCCTTCCCCGGGCACTGTCCAGGGGCGTTCTCGCCCAAGAGCGGGACCTCCTCTATCAGAACCTGAGGCGTTGCCCACTCGCTCCTCGCCGAGAAGGCCAAGCTGATGGTTTGCAGGACCTCTCGCCTGAAGTCTTCCAGCATCCTCCTCGTCGCTTCCTCTCCCTGGGAGGGGGAACCTCCTGAACCAGATCTTTCACCTTCACCTCCTGCCATATGACTAAACTCAAGCTTTTCTTGTATCGGCTACCTTCCACGCTCACCGCACCAGAACTGTTGAAGCCAAAATTTGACTTCTACAAAAGTTCGAAAATAGGGGTGCACCCAACACCTACTCGTCTCAAGCTCTGACCTCTAGCTGGTCGTGAAGGACTAGAAACTGACCCTAAGCCTCAGCAGGGAGGTCCCGCCGCTTACCCGGAACATCTCTGAGAGCTTCCCCTCCAAAGCCAAAAGCTGGGCTTGGAGCTCCTCAAAAAACACAGAGAAATTCAAGTCCCGAGAAAAAAAGTGCTTTTGAAGAACCCCTATGGGTTTATTTATAGTTTTCTGAGTTTGAACTGCCAATAATCATACTGATCTGACCTGAAATTACCAGAGTACCCCTGATCGGGTCTGCCAACAGCCAAACTCCGCTGTTTTAAAGAGTTATGTGCAGACCACCTAGGACAAAAGAGTAAAAATACCCGGGGTAGAACAGTAAAATCCCCCTCGATCGTAGAGATGTGAAAACGACCCCTTTACTATGTGGCGAGTGGGAGAGCTCCTAGCGGCGAGACGAGCCCTTCTGCCCGTCTTGCCGACATCCTTTGTCATGAGGTCTTCTCGCCGCTATGGGCCTACTCGCGCCCCCAAGAGCGGGGTCTCGCCTATTGCCGAGACAATCTGTCTCGCCACCTGCGAGTGGGCACCGCGGTTCCACTCGTCCATTACTTCTTCTCGCCACCCTGACTGTTCACGTCTTGAGAGCCCCTCGCGAGCCTGAGGTTGTACAGTTGGCTTACTGTATAAGAGACAGCAGTCCAGTGTTGGGTTGTGTATGGGCTACACTGACTCGGACTATACAGGTGATATAGATATGTGTAGGTCTATGACCAGATATTTATTCACATTGGCAAGAGGTCCAGAGAATTAGAGGTCGACTATGTAGTTGACAGTGGCTTTATCTACAACAGAGGCTGAATACATGGCAGTGACAGAAGCTATGAAAGAAGCTATCTGGATGTAGGGCTTATTGGATGATCTGGGTGTTAAGCATAAGGCTTTTAACTGTCTTTTGTGACAGTCAAAGCATGATTTTCTTGGCGTCCAATCTGGTGCATCATGCTCGTACCAAGCATATTGATGTAAGGTGTCATTTTGTTCGAGACTTGATCGAGACAGGTAAGGTCCTTTTGTAGAAGATTGATACCAAAGAGAATCCAGCAGGCATGCTCATGAAGGTGCTTTCAGTCTAGAAGTTTACATATTGCAATGATTGGTTAACATTCGAGCTCAGAGGTTAGTGCCTTAAGAGGCACTTTTGAAAAACTACGTGTGGCTTGATCGATCTCATGGGATGGGGGGTACGTAGGCAGCCACCTTGGTGCAGGCGATTTGTGTTGATGTTTATTGTGTTATCTAATGTTTGTTTATGTCAAATAGAAGAAAATGTGGAGATTGTTATTTGAGATGGGTATTTTTGTCTTTTTTGGATTTTCTCTAATTTCTCCTATATTTATAAAGGGGCCAGTTCTTATGAAGAGTTTTATGAGGGTTGAATTGTGTGGTATTGTATTGGCCTCTTCTTTTTCTCCCCATCGATGATAGTGGATAGCCCCTTCCCGTGGACAGACGTTCTCGTCAAACCACGTAAATTACATCAGTACGATTTTAATTTTTCCCCATCATTTCGCACAACATTCACAGTATATCTTTTGCATGCAATCATGTTTTTTGACATTAGATTGGTTGAAAATTCAGTCGTACAACAAATTTTACATCGTCTACTGCTGAATTTACACCCACCTATAGATATCACCGTGTGTTACCTGCAACATCTCTCTCTAAACCAGCACACTGAGAGATGGTATACAAATATACAATTCCATACATACCTATATATACAGGATGCATAAATACATATCAAGTATTTATTTATTCATTTATTTATTTATTTAAAAATGACGCCGCTTTATAGACCCCCACGCCGTCAGTTTCCACCGCCGTAGCCGCCGTCACCGGTTCGTTTGGTAGTTTTCTCGAAGTCGTCATCCGCGCCGCTTTTCTCAAGGTTGCCGGAGTAGTCCTTCTCGCCACCATAGCTGCCGCTCTTTTCGTACGATTCGTCGTCGGCGCCTTCCTTAGTATAGTCGCCGGTGTCGTAGACGCCGGCGGCGTTTGTGGAGTTCTTGGTGTAGTCTTCTCCTTCACCGGCGTAGTCTTCTTCCCCGCCGGCGTTGTGAGAGGTTTTCTGGCTGTATCCGCCGCCGTGGCGAATATTAGTGTCTTCGCCGGCTCCGGTGTTGTCAGTGGTTTTCTGGCTGTATCCGTCACCGTCTCCGGTGTCGTAAGAGGCTTTCTGGCTGTAATCTTCGCTGCAGCCACCGCCGCCGTAGCTGTCTCCGTCGTCGGGGGAGTATGTTACGTCGCCGGAGGGTTTCTCATCGCCGTCATCGGTGCGGCGGCGGCCGAAGAACTTATCCATGGGAGGAGAGCCCGGAGGCTTGTGGTGAGTGAAGATGGTGGATTTATTCGGTATTTATAGGGGAAGAAATGTGTCCGTACGTATTCTATTCAATATTGCTAATTATTACGGCGGTGGAGGTAAGTTTACAAGCTTAGTGGTGTTATAGATATATATCAAAAATCATTATATGCATGCCACAGCAACTACTTATAAAAATTCAAAAATCTCATAATCTTTATTTCCCCTTGTTTTATAGCCCCACATGACCACTAAGGTCCATTTGTTTCACGGTTCTCCCTTAGTTACTCAGCTCAATTTGTGATGGGAGTAGAAAAACTTCCTAGTTAAGAGTGTTCGGACGAAAGTAATCTCGGGATGGGTGAACTTCTACGAAGCCCCCATGTTGCTCGCTTTATTTGAGTTTCCCTCATCACAGAGAGGTTGCGTCCTCCAACAACAAGATGTGCTCTGTGAGGGACTAGAGAGGGGGGTTGGATGCTTGGACCGTTGCCCGGTATAATGCGAATTGCCTCGCTGGTTAGCAATCGAGTTGCATTTCTGGTTGTTATAATAAAAAGGTGCATTTTTTATTGTAACGTCCTGGTGACCAGCCCATCCCATCTCAGGGAGGCCGTCAGTCGGAACACGTCTGGGCATAGCCCTCACCGGCGTCGTTATCGGACTGAAGCCCAAGCACCCCAACCCATTTTCATCCACAAGCGGGTTGTTGGTGGCCATAACCCTCATTTGATAAGTGAAATTTGATAGTCAAGTGGGCAACACTAGGACTTCCCAGGAGGCATCCATCCCGAGACTACTCCCGACCAAGCACGTTTAACTATATATGGAGTTTCTCCAATCCTCGTCACCAATTGAGCTACAGCTTAATTGGTGATGAGGTGTGGAAAAACTCCATAGTTAATCGTGATTGGGCTCAGGTAGTTTCTAGATGGGTGACCTCCTTGGAAATCCCCGAACTACCCCTTTAACTAGAGTTTTTTCATCAAACGGAGGTTGCGCCATCCAACAACGTAACCATTGTGCCCTATGGTTAGACTAGATAGGGGTTCTGTTTAACACTTGTGAGGGCTAGGCCAGGATGAGTACCAGCTTACAGCCTCCCTGAAATGGGATGGGTCGGTCTTGGGTCGTCACAAAACGTGCACTATTTGTGACAACCCAGACCCTGCTCCAATAGGGAGAACGTCCACCAAGAGACAAATCTGGCGATGTATGCTACTTGCAGTCCCATTTTGATGAAGAATGTGATATCCTCAGCTCACCTTGAATAAAATGGATCGGCTAATCATTTTCAGATTATTTTATCAACGAAATTTTTTGAGACTGTTCATAACCATTTTGTTCACAACTACCGCCACTGTGCCAAACAGAGCCAAGAAAACGGAGGCTTTGTTTGGCGGGGCTTTTTAGGAGTAGCACGCCGCGAATTTTAGATAAGTCCCGCCAAACAGAAAAAGCAGGGCGTCCAGTGACACTCGTTGTCGCTCCAAATAGCACATTTGTCATGATTTTGGAGTCGTGATATTTTGTCACTACTCCTGAATCGCACCTCTTCACAATTTCTTGCCCTAGCGTTGTTCGCCTCATCTTCGTCATGTCCTTCGTCCGCTTCCATCCTCCATCCGTCGCCGCCCGTTCGCTTCCCGTGCAGTCCTCCAGTGGAAACACAAGTCGTTAAGATAGGTCTCTCCCTAGCTCGTCTCGGCTTCTCCGTCATGGCCATTGACGCCGACGTCGGTCTTCGCAACCTCGATCTCCCACTCGACTTCAACTACACCGTCGTCCAAGTTCTCAACAACGAAAACCTCCCCTATGTCTTGAAATAAATGAACAGGACAGTAATCAAACAAATATTGGGACAAAACAACACAGTTTTTATAAATAAGAATCGGAAATACAAATGTATGAAAAGTCACTTTCATACAAATCCACGCACATTACATAACATGTAAAAACTGACACTATTCTCCTTTTTATAATGCAGGAGAAAACGAAAAAAACACACAGGTGACTTAGTTGTTATTACTATGTTCTTCTTTGTTCTCTAGAGCTCATCTGCATCTCCAAACCCCGATATTGACCGTGAAATGAATAATATTCATTTCGCTCCAAATGAAGAGGATCCTGATTATATAAATATTATACCCGAATGTCTTGTGATGTGGCGCAAGAGGAATGCAAGAATTGGAAAATATCGAGTGACGTCGGGCCCGCGAGGCTCAGGCTCTGTTTGGGACAGCTCTGGCGGATTGAAAAGTTGCTGTCCGGATTGAGCTGTTTTAAAATAGATCTCTGGGGAGCAGTTTTGAAAAACTGCAGAGTGTTTGCGTGTTCTGTGCAGAAGTGCGCTTTGAAAAGTGATTTTCTATTTTTGCTGTTGGAGGAACAACTTTTGGAAGTTGTTTTTTTAAAAACTAAAATATAGAACTATAAAAAAATAACTGATAACAAGTGTGTTTTACATAATTCTAGAAAATAGAAAAAAAAGTATTTCAACTTCCGGCGACTGTTTTCAATCCTTTCAATCACTTGTTCGAAAATAAATTGATATGAATCAAATCTTTGATAATTTAAATCCTTTACATTTTTTGTGAAATATGGATCGCATACACACACATTCCATTATCACCAAAAAAAATCAGCAAATAGTCACAAGGATGATCAAAAAAACAAATACCCGCATTACATACTCACAGAAAAAAAATCAAAAATCAGCGTATACCTGTTGTTAGACTGCTGCAGATCCTGAATCAGCACGGGCCAACAATCCTGAATCAAATGTAAAGGAAGAAGCAGCTGATTGCAGTGAGAAGAAGCAGTTGATTGTAGTGAGAAGGTGATGGAGACCAACCTAGGTCAGGTCGACGCAATGATACCCGACGCCGCACCCGACCGGGTTTCTGACAACCTGAATTGTTTTATTGCATTTTAATTTAAATTTTGCATGATATTTTGGCAAAATTTCAGTTTGGACTTTGTGTGTAATGCACGTCTGTGCGCGTAGCGGTTTGTTTGTTTACTTAATGTTTAACAAAATTATATATATAAGTATATATATATTACATATATATATATATATATATATATATATATATATATATATATATATACATAGAAAGAAGCTGAATCAGTTCAGCATTAAAAGCAACCGGCCCTGCACAGTTCTCCCCCGGTCCTCTTTCTCGATTCCGGCTGCCCAAATAAAAGTTGTTGCTCCTTTTCCCGGTTCAGGCGCGCATTAGGGCTCGACTTCAAAGGTTCCAGCCGCAAGTTTCTTCCCGATCCATCGGCCCTGCAGGTGTTTCCTGATTTCGTCGCTGCACGAGACTAAAAACCCGCACGTCTCTTCCAACCGCCACCCACGATCGCCGATCCAGCCACGACAACAGCTCCAACCGCCGCCAAAGCCATGTCCTCCACCATTCCAGCACTGCCTCCATCGTGAAGAAATGGGTTTTATTTTCTTCTTCCTGTTTTCCCTCGGCCCTGTATAAAAGGGATAGGATCTGCTAGTTTTGGGTGGTGAATGTTGAAATATTGAGAATGATGTATGCGAATTCTGTGTGAGGATTTCTGTGTGAATTCCTGTAGAATTTAGGCGTGTTTCAAGCTCTGTGTGAGCCCTGTGTAGATTGTGGTTAGTCAAGCTCTGTTTTTTTCTTACTCTTGTTTGCCTCGAGAAGATGATGAACAGTATTGGTTAGAATAGGATTGTTGCTTGCATTTGTGATTTCCCGGAGTCTGTAGAGGTTGTTGATGTGGAAGGATTATTGATTGCTTGATGCCAGTGTTTTGATTCCGTGAATGTTGAGATTGTTAATATTACTGTTGATGATTCCTGTTTCAGAAGCTCTGTTTGTTTTTTCCTTGTACCCGTGAACAATGAAATTGAACATTTGGATAATGTTAAGCAAAGTTCCCGTTGGGTGCTGTTTGCTTTCCGACTGATAGGATAAATGAGCTTAATGCTTCTGTGTGAGCAGTGGAAAGAGATTGATTTTCTTCGTTGTTAAAGTAGCATAGATTTCGTGGAACCTCTTTGCTAGAGTGTGTTAGAGATTTCGTGGAGCCACCTTGAGTGCTTGAGGTTACGTGTGTAAGACCCCCCCCCCTCCTTTTTTTCTTTTTAAAACACCTGGGTTAGGGGTGCAAGCGGTTCGGTTTGGACCCAAACCGAAACTGAACCGATGTTTATCGGTTCGGTTCGGTTTTTTGATCGGTTTACACTGTTCGGTTTTTCAGTTATACTATTTAAAATAATTGTGTACTTAAATATCTCAAGAAAATTTAAAAAAAGATATGATAATTAAAAATACATATCATCAACCTTTATTTACGTATGATATATTACAACTAATATCTCATATTACATAAAAAAAATTATGATTTAATATTTTTATTTAAAATCGAGTAATAAATATAAATAAAATCTGTTAAATAAAATGTTTAATTTTTCTTGATGCATAAAATATGCATTAAAAAAATTTTATTTTGGTTCAAATGATATAAAAATTATTAACTTGATATAATTTGTGTACATATTTTAGTTAATAAAAATAGTTAAAAGATCATTATTAGTAATATTTTTACATGCATTATTAGTCGTTGCAGTTCGGTTTTTCAGAGAGGAAAACCAAAACCGAACCGAGTCGTTCGGTTCGGTGTAAAATCGGTTCGGTTTGGGCGGTTCGGGGCGGTTTGGTCGGTTTTTGATTTTTCATGCACACCCCTAACCGGGGTCTTAGGCCCAGAACCGCCGCTTTGCGGTAACACCTTCGCACCCGGGAAGGTCATCACTACATAACACCGATTCTGCCGGCCAAATCGATCACGACTGTAGCAAAATAATAAAGCAAGTCCACAGCAATCACATATATAGTAAATAAACTCCACGAAGGGAGTGTCCACAGATATACAAAATACTAAAATCATGGGCTCATGCCCAGTACATCATGTCCTCACTACATTTCTCTCATCGCGGAAGCAAACTAATATAACAACTAGCGTTCAGGACTCAGTCCCTGTCGTCTGAACTCCGGAACTAGACTGCCCGATCTCCAAGCGTGCCGACCTCCGTGGCTGCTCCTCCATGCTGGGCTCCACGATCCCCTAAAATAATGTGATTCGAAAACCGTTAGTGTAAAAGACTAATTCCTATCATCCTCCACCCCTTCCCCCATGGCTCCTAGGCACCGAGCGGGGAAAAGGAAAGAAGAGAACATGAAGGTGGAGAATAACAAAAAACAGATGGCAGCGGGCCTATACTAGCAATTCTATAATAGATGGTGACAATAAGATGAAATATGAAAAGTAACCTTCACTTATGTGGGAACACATAAGCCAAGGGGTCTTCTGCAAGGCTCCCATCATATAAAAAGTCTCATATCAATTTATACGTTGGGGTGTCGGTTATCAAACAGCAGTAAATATATATCAAAATTGACCTTAATTTATAAACTTGCCCACACAAGCTTATAGACCAAGGGGTCGTTTTGCAAGTTCTAATGTATAAGCGTTCTATTCCACTTATACTTTAGATGTCAGGGGTTAAATAAATCGATTATGCTATGACATGCAAGTGGGTATGATGGAACATGCAAGTGCAACACACACACCCGACTCTGTACACACAGACCTTTAGTTCCCCCTTTTTGGAGCCGTAACCTCTCAGGATACCTCCGTAGTGGCAGACGGAAGCGGTGGGTTGGGCCTCGCCCACCTCTAAACCAGTAAAGCACTACCAGTCAGACCTATCGTACGCCTCAATGTTTGGTGCACGAAGCGGACTCCTGCGTACTCTTGCCGGCTGGCGCACCAGACTTCTGTTGGCGAAGTGCTAACCACACTTGCCGAGTCAGCGTATTTGCGTCGGTGCATCGACCCTCCAATACCGAAGACGCACCACCTTAATTTTCTTTCCTTTTATACACATGCAAATTTATCGTATTCAAAACAGAGCCGAAGCTCCCCGGACCATAATGTCCGTCTCAAACAATCGAGCTGAAACTCGCCGGGCCATCCTGCCCCTCACAAATATCAACCGAGTCAAACCAACTCCCCGAGACACCGGGGTGTGTGAAAGTGAACCCCTAATTATTCTAGTTGCTGTTTAAGATGTATCACTCCTACCGTTTATGTTAGCCTAGGACTGCCCAAGGTATACCCCGTGAAGGGCTCTCGAAGGCACTAGGAAATACGATGAGATTACGCTCAAAGCTCCCTTTCGCAAGGCACTTACTATTATTGGTTGCTACCCGATTTCCCGACCCTTAATTAATTTTACTGAATCTAGCCCGAGTACATTAAACACTTTCTCCCTACGGGGAAGACGATCTTTCGTCGATCCCGGGCACCGCCTAACTCTAGTCAATCAATCCATCTACTCATCCTACTACAAATAATGAACTTATTTTCAACCATCCAAACCAGCATACCACTAATCCCAAGACATGCATCAATTATACTCAAACATAATTTCTGCAGTTTTTACTATATGCAGACCACTTAAGCTATATGACTCGTAAAATGGGAGATACACCAAATAATCATCCAGTACCCATATGATAATTATTAGAGGGCTATAATGACATTTTTAGCATAAATCCAAAAATTCATAATTTTCCTAATTTGTCTGATAATTTATTTATTTATTCTAGTAGCCAAAAAACCCAAGTTTGAACATGAAGTACCAATTTCAGACAAGATAATATTCCACTAAATTTATGATAATTACAAAATGAATAATCAACTCTAAATTCTAAGCCTTCCAATTTTTCAGCAAGGTTTTAGCCCTTAATTTTATTTTCAAATATATCACATAGTAAATCATTTTAAGAGGTATGTACATCAATAATACTTCCAAAAATTCAGATAAAATCCAAGTATGATTATAAGGACATATAAATTCTTTAGGTCAACTTTTACAATTTACCATTGAATAATAAAGTATATACTTTATTTTCTCATAAAATTCCAAGTTAATGGGTTAATGAATAAAGTATACCAATTATCTATCTAAATATTCCAAATAAATTCCCACATGAGCCTAATGAACTAGGAACACTACCTATCAAGTTTGATAATTTTTCATCAATTATTGAGCTCTATAAGAATTATTTAGCATGTTCTCAAAGTTATGAACTTGTGAAGTAGATACCCTAAATATGTATTCAAAACTTCTATTAAAATTCATAGATGATCAAAATGGTCTAAAACTACCTCTGCCAAATTTTAATGACCTTTCAATTGGCAGTGGGATCATAATAGTCAAATTATTAATTAGGGTTATCCCAAGGGTTATAAATGAAGTGCTAAAAATATTCGTCCAAAATTCCCAAATAAATTACCAGAGGCTCAATATATCTTTATGCCCATACTACCAAAATTGCATTATATTTCAAGGAGTTTTGCTAACCTAATTTAGCACTACAAGTTTTGTGGCTTAAGCTAGGGTTAGGGTTTTGTGGGCCCTACCCTCTTCAAAATCCTTTAAGATTTTTAACAGAGGGTTTTATCTACCCTAGGACCCTCCATACAAAATTTGAAGTTCATCCAAGGTGTTTAGGACTCATGCCCTTCACAAGGCACAAAGGTCCTTCCTTAGGGTTTGGCGTAGGATCTTAGGGCAAATCAATTCCACTCTACCACACATTCCATGGGGAGGTGATAAATGCCATAGCAAGTCAGTGGCCCAAGTTTCAGCCTCTGTTGAGGTGATTTGGTCACTCAAAATCAAAAGTGCACGTTTTGACCAAAATACCCTCGTTAAGGTAAAGTTAGGGTTGGGTCAATACCTATTCAAAACACATCCAAATTAGGTGAAACTTTATACAGATACATAACATGAGGCCATAGACCACTCACCAAAATTTGGGAGGGTTTGGAGGTAATTAGACCACCTAATTAAATTATCCTAGTAAAATTAAATAATTATCAAAACTATAGAAAACGTGTCCCCACAAATTCCCATTTTTGGGCAGCACCTAGATATGGTTCAGGGGGACTCCCTGCCAAAATTTCAAATCATGTGAGCCAAATATGAAGTGGGGGCACTCAGTTTAATTTCTGTCTAGCCCTAGGTGTAGGTCCCACCAAAATGGGTGTCCTGGTCAAACCAGGCACCCAAATTGATTCAAATCAATTTTGTATTAAACTAGACTCAGCGGGCTACACTTTTCATGTTGATGACCTTTTATGAAACAGCTTCTATGTATTTTTAAAAATTATAAACGTTAAATACTAAAAAGGTGTGATAGAATCATTAAAATGTATATTATAAACTATAGTTTAATTTCATCGTTTGCACGAATCTTGGCGCATGTTTTGACGGCATCCCTTCATCTCATTCCTCCAACCGACGGTCAAGAGTTCTCCCGCCTGGAGCACCTTCCAAGAGCTGCCACCGGCGTTCCGGCCACCTCCCAGGCCGGCCACCGCCACCACCACCTCCGTTGAGGTGGTGGCCGTCGCCAGGCGGCGGCACAGCCGCCGGAGAGCACTATTCCGGCGGTTCTACCAAGTAAAAATTCGGCCCGAAACCATGAAAATCGAAAATTGGTTTGGGCTCAATTGAGCCCGAACCTTGGCCCTAGTGATTGCTATGATCTAACCATGGAAGGAGTGGAGGAGGACCTTGCTGGGCGGTTGTATCCTTGCCGATCGCCGAGAAACCATTTTGGTGGTGGTGATGGTCGAATTTCTGCAACAACACTATGAAACTGCTTGGCTCCTTCGGGTAAGTGGTGGAAATGACTCTTTGGAGTCCAGTGAAGCTTTTAAAAAGAGGAAATATGGTGTTAGGTGGCTGGGAATGCATTTGCCATTATTAGCCTTAGTCAAGGTTGGCGGCCATGGTAGGTAGGGGGAAAAACTTGGCTCAAACCAGTCAATGGGTATCTGGTTGGATTGGGGATGCATTCCTAGTCTTAAAGCAATGAATGGGAGGTTGGGGAAGTGGAAGGAGAAGCTCAAAGTCTTCCTCCATTATCTCTTTCACTTTCTCTCTCTTCCCTTAGGTGGATTTTTCCCTCTCCTTCATACCAAGCTGAAAATTGGCTCCTACCTAACCCAATGGCAGCCCACATGCTCATTTCACCCATCAAATCAAGGTTAGCCCAAGTGAATTGGGCTTGAGCTTGAGTTAGCCCATTTGGGCTAACTTGACCTAAACTTTGACCATGGTTGACCTTGGTCAATTTGGTCTTGAGGTTTCCCCTAATGGGTCCTTGGTGACCCATTGGCCTCCCCTAAGGCCTAGGTAGGGTTGTCTTGGCCCTTTGGAGGTCACTTGACCTTTAGGCAGGACACTTTGACCATTTTAGGGCTAGAGTTGACTTTGGTCAACTTAGCCTTTTTGGTTGACCCCAATGGGTCTTTGGTGACCTATTGGCCTCACTCTAGGGTTAGGAGGGCTTGGGTTGGGTCCACTTGGCTAAGGTAACTTCAATTGGCCCTTGTGTAGGTCAGTTTGACCCAATGTAGGTTAGGTTGACCCATTTAGGGTTAGAGTTGACTTTGGTCAACTTAACCCTTTGGGCTACCCTCCTTGGGTCCTTAGTGACTCATTGATCCCTCTTTAGGTCTAAAAAGTCCTTGGTAGGGTTAGTTGGGCTTTACCATGGCACACTGCCCTTAGTTAGGGCACCTTGCCCAATTTAGGCTTATAGTGGTTTTACGTCAACTTGGGCACCTGGGGTTGAATCCAATGGACCCTTAAGGCTCTAGTGGACCCTCTAATGGGTTAGTGATGTTGTGGTGGGGTCATGGTGAAGCCCTAAGGTCAAACCCTAGGTTTGGTGATGAGGTTGTGTCATAGGCAGACCATGGTGATCCTCACCTTGGCCTTCTATCTCTTGGCCCATTTCTGGCTTCCTAGGGTTTTGTCATGACCTAGTCATGGCCAAAACCACTCTTAGGGGTCTAGTTTGAAATGAGATGTTACAACGTGGATCCACTTCGAGTACGATGAGCGAGTGAATATTAGGTTTATTAGTTTGTGGCTTCCTTACTTTGTGGAGTGATTCGTGGAACCACCTCATGTGAGGGAGCGATTTAATTCTTTGGTGCCCGTGTGCGACAGAGGCCGACCTCGGAGCGGAGATCGAAGGTGACGAGGAGTTTCTCGCTTGATCGCCCTCGACTTCGAATACGGAAGACGCCTCTTCCGTGGGTAATTGTTTCTTTCTTTTCCTTTGTGTGTGCCTCTATATTTTCTCGTAGGATAATAGACTCTTTGCCGGGTTTTTGCCTGAGTTTCGTCAGCAAACGCTACGTCAAAAACTCCAAACAGAAACGTATTTGGAGTTCACGATTTTCGTTGTGCTACGACAAAAGGGAAGGAATGAAAGTTGTGAGCTTCCTTCCCGGATTTAAACTGAACCATTTTATTAAGAAGTTTCATTTTCTAACAACGTAGTGAATTTCGTGCTTTACAAAATTACGTTATTTAATTTCATAAACTTCGTGCAACGCCCGCTCATTTTTTTTAAAAAACTAAAAAATCATATTTCGTTGCATTCGGTTAGGATTTCCTAGAAATAGCCGACAAGCGCGTTAACCCTACGCGCTGTCCTGCATTAGAAGGGCTGCAAAATGGACACAAGATGAGAAGAAGCAGTTAGTTGCAGTGAGTGGCAAACCAGGAGGAGGGAGAAAAGATCTGAAATCAGGAACTCTGGATGCGGCGGGATGCCTCCTCGCGACAACGGGAGAGACGGAGGAGTTGCAACGCGATACCTGAGAGGCGCGATCTTTTCCTCCTCCTAAACACGGCTGGAGAGAGCGCGAAGCCGGACCGATGGAAGAAGGAGTCTCCGATGCTAGGGGTGGAAAAGAAGGAGTCGCCGATGCTAGGGTTGGTCGTCGATGCTAGGGCTGGAGAAGGAGTCGCCGATGCTAGGGGTGGTCGTCGATCTCTGCTATCGCCAATGAAATCGCCGTTCGGGAGGAGACGGGATCGGGATCGCGGAGGCCGGCCGATGTCGCGATGTTTGGCGTTCAGGAGAAGGAGCGTTGCGGGATCGGGAGAAATAAAAAGTGATTCTAAGGGAGCTGAACGCAGGGGCGAGGAGCTTACTGAAAAGAGCTCTGGGAGCAGCATTTTGAACCGCGATTTCATTAAAAATCTCTCCCAAACAGCGGAAATAACAGATCTGGCGGTTGGGAAAGAGCTTCTCCATTCACCAGAGCTCTCCCAAACAGACCCTAAGTCCCAAGAATATTCTAGATGTGTCTCCCTCTGGACGTGTAATTGGTTTGACTGAATTAATTGGCCCACCGATTTCATTTAATTGTCGGCAAAGTTCATGACATCGAACCGTACTAGGTTGAATGGAAGGAAGGCGATTAAGGCTTCGTTTGGCACGGTGGCAATGGTCGTGAACGCATGGGTTAAACCGTCATCCGTTAGCGTTCACCTAAAAAACTCCGTCCGTTTCAACATAAACGTAAATGAAGTTCTTTAGGCGGGAGTTAATGAATGACAGTTTAACTCTCATGTTCACGACCGACACCACCGTGCCAAACGGGAGCCTTAGTTACACGAATTAATTGTCCCACCAATTTGGCTCAATTGTCGGCAGAGTTCATGACATCGAACCGGACCGGGTTGAAGAGAAGGAAGGCGATCAAAAATACTAATATGTCTGCAGGTGGAGCTCTCAAAGAAGATATAATTGCTAGTATAATCTTAAATGTGAACCCTCATTGATGTTTGAGAACTTATAATGTGGTGCAATTAATATCTCACACCATGCCCACCAGGTTGACAATGCATTTCTTACTTAGAAAAAAAAAGAGAATAGAATAGGATTGTGTTGAGAAAATTAATACCATCATGATTTATAAGCTTTACAAAAATGTTCATAGTGAGATTTTTGTGAATCTTCATTTAATTAAGGTTTTGTTTGGAGTGGTGATGTCGGTCGTGAATGCGGTCGTCATGAACTATCGTTCGCGAACGCCTGATCTCACCGACAAAAATGCATGCATTTTATTCTCAAAATTAGTTTATTTTCTTGGTAGCGGTTAGAATCTTTGTTTTGCCAAACATACATTCTACGATAATTGTGTTTTTGACCAAACTCATCGGAGCAAATAAGTCGTGTCAAATGAAGCCAAAGTCTTCAATAATAGATGGATTGGTAGGAGGAGGCAAACTGAACTGCAAATTTTAGAAGCGAAGTTTGACTGAATTTGGTTGATGCTCAGTTTGTTTGGTCATTTTTTCACCTTCATTGAGTATTTCAAACTAATTTAGACCAGTGAAGTGGAGAGGGCGGGTTGGTTGAAGTGGAGAGGCGCGTCAGGAACCTTATGTGATTGTAAAGTATCATTAAAACTTAAGGACAAGTTTTACCGTACTGCAATTAGACCAGCGATGCTCTATGGTTCTAAGTGTTGGGCAGTAGACCGTGTACATGAGCAAAAATGGCCGTGAACTTTGGAGGGCCAAGGTGTTCCCCCAAGCAAGGGGAACCAATCCCAATACTACCACTATCATCGGAGTCTGGGCATCACACAGAGGAATGCATGCGCCTAAAGGAGGAAGTCGAGCAACTCGTGCGCCTCGGCCTTCTCAAAGAACTCCAAGGGAAGAAGACGACAGCACAGCCTGCCACAACCAAGCCCATATGGACCAGCACCACGGAGGAACACCCCTCAGAGCGCGGCAGGAGAAGACTGGGACGACCCCTCAAGGAGCACAAGGGTCTTCATCAAATCCGCAGTACATACGAGCGATCATCGGAATCCCTCCAAATGAGGTGAGCGGAATATTGATCGATAACGACGTGTTCGCCAACGTACTATTCCCATCGACTCTACTCTAGCTGGGAATCTCTGGGAGGGACATCTAGCTGATTGCAGGAGGCGCACACGTGATCAGGCGCCCAACGATCCCCATCCTGGGAATCGTCATCGTACCAATACCCCCGGGAGCACTTCTGGTGCAAGCCACATACAATGACCAGTTCATCATCATACAACTGCCTCAACATGCAGCTCCATCCTCTAAGGACCACTACTAAGGGAGCTTCGGGCAGAGATGCTCACATATGGCATCGCAATAAAGATCAGCACACAGAACGCAGCTCCTGAAGACGTCACTGTGGCTTGACGCGGATTTCTATCAAGGAAACTCCGCCTCCACCCACAATTTACTTTCTCGCAACTACTGGAATAAAAGGTTGTACGGTCGGACCTGTGCACCCCTTATATACCACCCCCCCCCCCCCCCCCCCCCCCTTCAACTTTAGGCAATAAATTTTGGTTTCAAGTTGTGCTAATTGTTTATGAACTCGGGCCTCGGAACATCCTACTAACAAGGCGAGATGGACAAAGGTGCATCTCCACCTCCACCTAGACGAACCCTGGTCCTCCTGAGACACGAATGAACAAAGGTTATTTGTCACATACATCTGGAAGGACCCCGGTCCTCCTAGGGCGCGAACGAACAAAGGTTTTTCGCCACCTCCACCTGTACAGACCCCGATCTTTTGAGGCACAAACGAACAAAGCATCTTCTCCACCTCCACCAGGACGGACCCCGGTCCTCTTGAGGCGTGATTGAACAAAATTTCTTTGCCACCTCAACCTGGACGGACCCAGGTCTTTCTAAGGCGCAAGCGAATAAAGGTTTTTTAGCACCTCCGCGTGGAAGAACTCTGGTCCTCCTAAGGCGTATACGAACAACCGAGTCCTCCTAAGGCGGAACGAACAAAGATTTTTCGCCACCTCCACTAGGATGAACCCTGGTCCTCCTCATATGCAAACAAATAAAGGTTTTTTGCCACCTCAACCTAGACGGACCTCGGTCCTCCTGAGGAGCAAACGAACAAACGTTCTCCGCCACCTCCACCTGGACGGACTTCGGTCCTCCTGAGGCACGAACAAAAAAAGTTCGTTGTCATCTCCACCTAGACGAACATGGGTCCTCCTGAGGCATGAACGAACAAAGGTTCTTCGTCACCTCCACCTTGACGGACTTGGGTCTTCCTAAGGAGAAAAAGAACAAAGGTTCTTCTCCACCTCCACCTAGATGGACTCCGGTCCTCCTAAGGTGTGAACGAACAAAGATTTTTTTGCTACCTTCACTTGGACTGTTGAAGCCAAAAACTGGCCTCAACGAGAGTTCGGACCTTGGGGTGTAACCGACACCTATTTCTCCAAAACCACAATCCCAGACTGGTGATAAAGGACTAAGAACTGACCCAAAGCATCAGTTGGGAGGTCCCTCCTCTAACCCGGAAGTTCGCTGAGCACTTCCCTCCAAAGCCAATTGTTTGGCTAGGAGTACCTCAGAAAGATCTTGAAGAAAAAATCAGAGTATGAGAAAATCTGCCTTCTGAGGTATCATGTTGGTCTATTTATAGATTTTCAATATCTGGTCTGCAAAAAGCATAGTTCTGTTGTCCTGAAATTACTAAAATGTTCTTGGACTGGTCTGTCAATAGTTAAACTCTGTTATTCTGAGGAGCTAAATGCAGACCCAGGGTATTTAGGTAACTTCAGGTCTGGGTTGAGCGGTAGCGTTGAGTGGAGAAGCATCACTCAACGCCAAAGGCTGGCGGGAGCGTTGAGTGGAGAAGCATCACTCAACGCCAAGGGCTTCCGGGAGAGTTGAGTGGAGAAGCATCACTCAACGCCAAGGGCTTCCAGGAGCGTTGAGTGGAGAAGCATCACTCAACGTCAAGGTCTTCCGGGAGAGTTGAGTGGATACACATCACTCAACACCAAGGGCTTCCGGGAGCGTTGAGTGGAGAAGCATCACTCAACACAAAAGGCTTCCGAGAGCGTTGAGTGGAGAAGCAACACTCAACGCCAAAGGCTTCTGAGAGAGTTGAGTGGAGAATCATCACTCAACGCCAAGGGCTTCCGCCGGCACAAGGTGCGAGCCCTTTCGCCTGCCCAGGGCGAGATCCTTCCAGCCTGCCCGTGGCGGGAGCCTTCTCGCCTGCCCTGGTTCAGCTAGGGCCTAAACCTAAACCTGCTCGACGAAAATAACTGAAGTCGAAGGCTCAGTTCGACGAAATTGCGTTCGGCGAACTAACATTCTCAGCACGACCAATTGAATGTTCTCAGTTCGCCGAATTAGACCTTCGCGATTCGACGAATTAGAGTTCTACGAATGGCGCTCGATGAAATGACGTTAACCGACCCCTGGGCGAGTGCCTTCCCGCCCACTTATGGCGAGAGCCCTCCCGCCCACTTTCTTCTCTGATCCAGTTTGAAGCCCAAAGCTAGCCCAATCCGGGTCCTTGGGGGTCTTGGTTCCACCCAGCGAATATGAGGTTGTACATGGACGGACTCCGGTCCTCCTAAGACGCGAAAAAACAAAGGCTTTTTTCCACCTCCTCCAGGACGGACCACGGACCTCCTAAGAGGTGAATGAATAAATGTTCTTCGTCATCTCTAACCAAACGGACCTCAAGTCCTCCTTAAATGCAAACGAATCAAGATTCCTCGCCATCTCCAATAGAACGGACTCTGAGTCCTTCTGAAACGCAACATGTGCCGTTAAATACACAAAAACACACTACACCACGCCTACCACTACAAGGAGCAAAGCAATGTATGGTTTAACAGCTGTTAAGATCTCACGCCTAACATCTGTTGTGGGATCTCCACCTCATAAAGCTGACACTGGGTCATGCTAAGGCTCCAACGCTTCTGCAAAGCGCCGCAAGCAATAAGTAATTTGCCAGGCAAAGAATCACGATCCCAAGGAGAAAAAGTTAAATTAAAAAATTTACGGGCTCGTTGTTTCACAGATCACGACCTACGGAAATTTGGGGGCATTTGGTAGGATTCCCCCTAAAGGTTCCTGAATCAAATTGGAAGGCTCCTGACAAAAGCTCTAAAGCAAGCCGGCATGACCAAGTGAACTGCGCTTGCTCGAAGGGTTCGGACTTACTCCAAAGGGAGAAGTGAAAACAAGAGCGCAAAGGCGTTACATAAGACCCGCACGGATGAACAAGCACAGACAAGCACAACACATGCGCGCCCTTTGCGTGCAGCTCATTATATGCATGCGCGCCACCGGCCGCCGCCAGCCACCTCCGCCATCTCCGCCCGCCTCCATCCACCGCCATCGCCGGGTAACTTGCCCGGGCCGCCCGTGGGTTGCGTTTGTCATTTCATGAAAATTGGTGATCTAGATGACCGAAACGGAGCAACGTTATTCGCCAACTCAAGATCCAGTCTGGCGCAATTACCAGCATGTCCCTCCAGAAAACTATAAAATGACTCACAGGCCTTCATTTGAGGACAAACAACTCCAGAAACTGGAGAGAGCTCTGAGGTTTTACGGCGAGAACGTGTGACTTAGATCATTTCTCCGCTTGGAACTCGCTTTACTCCCTCTCTAGCGTGCACAACGCTCAACGCTCACTTGGACGCTTTTGTGAGCTCAGAAGAAGGCACTAGAAAGTGCTCACATGGATGCTCGCGTGAAGACACTCTAAGGTTTCAAGAACTTAGCAATTTTCTCTATGAGGATTCTCTCATCTAAGCTCTGAGGTCTTAGTTTATTTTCCGCTCTTTCTGTATTGAAAGCTTGTAACAGAGAGCTGACTTGTCACCCTCCGAGGAGACTCTTGATATTTGCAAACTCAAAGCTAAATAGCGGATTTTAGCCCTGTACGGATCCAGCCTCATGATTTTTCAATCTTTCCGGATTTTTCACTATAAAAAAAAAAACGTTTTGTCATTGTTGCTGGATTTTCATTGACTGTTTGCGCGTCCGGTCCGACTCTGAGCTAAGACGATCTGATTCTCTAGACCGGAGAAAAATCAGATGACTCACAACAAGTATATTAAATTACATGTAGCACCCTCTCTATCTTTTGAAATTACAAAAATCTCTCAAATAAATTTACATTTCATAGCATGTATGCACAAAAACATCTCAACAAGGAGAGCCTCCAGGAATATTTTAATTTGGAAATAACAATTACTAATGTTTACTGATGGTATTTTTTTAATGTAAGCTCTGTTTGGGGCGGTGAAATAAACTCTTTCAATTGCTTTGCCCATTTTAGATTGTTTGGATGAAGAGTTTTCGAAAAGGAGTTTTTTAAAAAAAGTTGTTTCGAGGGCTTTTTAAAAAGCCGATCCAAGCATCCAACAAGCTTTCTAAAAAATAATTTTCTCCCCTTTCAGCTTTTTTCTTTTAATTGAAGTACTTCTCTCATTCATCATTTTTGTTTCTCCTTGTTGTCCTTTTGTAAACTGTTTATTTAGAATTTATATAATATTCACATATCTATGTTAATGCTAGCATAAAATATAATATATTTATTAAAAAAAAGGAACGCTATCAAATAGTGAAACATATATATTTTTTGAAAAAGTATATAAATAAAGATTTTTCAAACAATTTTTTAAGGGCGCTGTTATCCGCGGCGCAGTTTTGGCTAGTCGCACCGCACTTTTTCCTAATTTTTGTGTCTTTTGAAAATATGTGCATTTTTAGAAAGTGTTCCACACGAAAGTTGTAGATCGCGACGAGATCTACAACTTTCGTGTGGAACACTTTTTCTAAAAATGCATGTACAAGGCGTATTTTGGAAATACGCCTAGATTTCGCGTCTTTTGGAAATACGTCTTGTACATGCATTTTTAGTAAATGTGTTCAACACGAAAGTTGTAGATCTCAGATCTCGTCGAGATCTACAACTTTCGTGTTAACACTTTTCCTAAAAATGCATGTACAAGACATATTTCCAAAAGGCACGAAAAATTATAAAAAATTATGTTACGACTAGCCAAAACTGTGGTGCGGATATCAGCGCCTTTTTTTAAAATAACTTTTTGAAGCACTATTTAACCCACCGCAACAAACGTCCAAAAGAGAGCCTTAATAATGTGAAAATGATTATATACGTTATAGGAAGAATAAACTGCAAGATCCAACGACACTTGGAGACGCAAAAATTCGGTTTGCCAATAATCCAATTAGTCCCCAAACGGATTTACGGCAACGGTGTGATGCATGTAGTATTTCATTGTACATTGACAGCAGACCATTTATGTACACAGATCAGGGATGCCATTATTATTTTAAAATATATCACATATCATATTATTATTTCAAATATTATTTTTTATTAGAATAACCTATATTTTAAATGATTTTCTAAGATAAAATATCAATAAGAGACCCATGCATATTTAAAATGATTTTCATCTATTTTTATGTTCAAAACTAGTTTTTTTGGGCGCTGCTATCCACACTGCAGTTTTGACTATTCGCACCGCATTTTCTCCTAATTTTTCGTGTCTTTTGAAAATACGCTTTGTACATGCATTTTTAGGAAAAGTGTTCAACACGAAAGTTGTAGATCTCGACTTTCATGTTGAACACTTTTCCTAAAAATGGATGTACAAAGCGTATTTCCAAAAGGCGCAAAACCTGAACGTATTTCCCAAGTACGTCTTGTACATGCATTTTTAGGAAAAGTGTTCAACACGAAAGTTGTAGATCTCGTCGAGATCTACAACTTTCGTGTTGAACACTTTTCCTAAAAATGCATGTACAATGCGTATTTTCAA
Source organism: Platanthera guangdongensis (assembly GCA_039583875.1). Taxonomy (NCBI): domain Eukaryota; kingdom Viridiplantae; phylum Streptophyta; class Magnoliopsida; order Asparagales; family Orchidaceae; genus Platanthera; species Platanthera guangdongensis. Next base: position 31,727,181 of record CM077162.1, on the reverse strand, counting down.
AAGACACGAAAAATTAGAAGAAAGTGCGGTGCGAATAGCCAAAACTGTAAGTGCAGATAGCAGCGTCCTTTTTTTTTGGGTGATGGTCGTAATCATTGTCATGCCACATTTTTGTCCAAATTCACAAGAACAAAAACACAACATCAAACGGAGCCTAAATAAAGTGGGCGTCAAAGAGAAAACCATCCAAAGGGGAAATCCAAGACATAACAAATGGATGACAGCCATTAAAGATGATGCTTATTGTTTAAAACAATAGAAAAATGAGAATCCACAAAGTGGGCACAGAATAATGAAACAACAATTTTTTAGAGACCCAACAACAACAACACTCAAGCCTTTATCCCACTATAGTGGGGTTTTTAGAGACACTATCATCTTCTTAAGCAATGCATCAACCTTTTCAAGTGCTCCCTCTCAGTGAAATGCATCAAAGAAACAACCACCATCATGTTAAATAAAACCTGGTAAACCAAAAAAAATAGAAAAAGAAAGTTATGCAAGCAAATAATCACTAGCAATATTGGTTGTATGAACCGAGCCGATTAGTTTTTGAAAAAAAGAGTCTGATTTGTGATTCATAGTTAAAAATTTGTTCTTCCATGAATAAATGGTGTTCTTTGTGTCGCCAAGAACCCTAAGAAGGAACAACTGTAGCACAAAAAAATGCAAAATTCGTGGTAAAATGAACACAGGAGCGAAGTTTTTTGAAACCAATTGAAGTCATGGAAGTTGTACATGATCATTAAGTCGCTCACACCGCATGCTATTACTATTGAACCTTGAGTGCGTTCTCGACCCGCCGGACAAGCTGTTCAACAGGTAGCGCTCCTTCCTGAAGGTAAATAAATGCACAGATACCATTAATGGAGTATTAGCAAAATATGAAGGATCCGAAGCGTTCAGATTCGCTCATTTGTAAGGAGAGAAGCAATTAGCTTACAAAACGGTCACACGGCTTCCCATCCCTAAAGACAATAAATGTGGGAAGTGCTTCGATTTGGTAGCAACTTGCGACCTTCGCATATTTCTCGGTGTCAATTTTCACAATACGGACTTTATCTTTCAGTTTCTCGCTTGCTTGTTCTAGAATTGGAACCATTAACTGACAGGGACCGCACCTGGGAGACAGAGGAAACAGAGAAAGATATCCTGAGTAAGATGTTCAAACTGTAACGCGTTCCAAGTCTCAACACTGAACTTTCGCTAGCATTCTATAAACTAGAACCTTCGAAAGCTCAAGCAAAAAGGGAAACTCAGGAAGAGCAAAAACTGCATATGCAAAGTGACTCATGATCACCATACCTAGAAAAAAAACTTTTTTTGGTCAACTAGAGGATGCATAACATACTTACCAAGTTGCATAGAAGTCCACAAGCAAAGGTTTATCTGAATTTTCCAGCAAATCATCAAATGAAGAAAATGTTTGTTTCGTTGCTTGAATCTGGAAGAGAATTGCAAAACATGTTTATATCAAGATAACAGGGCTTTTATATGCTTTTATACTATCAAGTTGGAACAAGAAAATGCATATCCATCTCCATAAGAGGCCATCTGCATGATTATATAATAATAACTACTTTGTATAACACTAAATGGATTGAGTACAGAAACTTTACAAATGAAGAGTTCTTCGAGTAGTGATGTTTGACTAGTTTGTGGCTTGACAGGAAAATTATGCGATGGGGATCAGCCGCATGATCGTGTTCAATGGAGATCGGGTCATCACTCGGCAACACCCGTTTTTGCATTTTTGACGGAGATGCGTTGATCGGATCGGCGATCCGAGAGCGCGGGCGCGTCCGGAGCGTCATTTTTCATTTATATGTATTTTTATATTTTTGAGCTCTATTTATTTTTTTAGGACGCCGGGAATAACGGACAATCGTAGTCGTTCACGCCGGGTCCCCAACCTCCCCCTCTCGTTATAAATAGAGGGGGATGTTCAGATTTTCAATCATTGTTGAGTTTAGTGAGAGTCCAGAATTCTGACAACACTCGTGGTGCGACGCCGCGAGCCCGGGGTGCGACGTCCCGGTCTTCCTGAAATTATTATTTCCTATTATGTATCCCCGGTCACTATTCCATGCCCTAAACCCACGATTTCCTCTTCTAACCGCACGATTCCATTATTCAACGTCTCCTTCCTCTCGACAAACAGCCAACCCTCTCTCGCTAATCCCCTATCAGCCGCATAACCTCACCGTTGAAGGCTTCCCTCCCTCTTCCTCTTCTTCTCTCTCAGTTCCTTTATCGTTACTGTTCTTCCTCTTTCCTATATCCTGTCGTGATTCCTCCAGCAAGCCGCAAGCAACATTCTCGTTCGTGAATCCTCAAACAAAACCGCAATTGCAATAGTCCCACTTCTGCTCGCTGCATACCTTTGTACATCTTCAGAGTAACATCCAGCCATCCTCCTGCTCGCCTCTAGCGACGACGATCCCGACGGTCCCCCGCACGTCTCCACTAGTTATTGAAGGCGCAAGGCACACCAAGACGCAAAAGGGTCGTGGAGCCTAGTCGCAAGGCTCAAGCCGCAGGAGCGCGTCTGATGAAAGCAAGGCGCAACCACATCCATTTTAAAGAATCAGCATCAAACATCATTTTCAGTTTCTCGATTTAATTTTTCATCTATTCCACTAATTAATCATTCATTGATATCGCTTACGTCTCTTAAAAAATAGAATCAATATGATCACTTGCATCATATCTAAGTCTCAACGCACAATTATCTTTTACAAACACTACATCAATAAAAATTTATTGCGTTCTTACATTATTTTTTCTTAATTTTTGAAGAAGAAAATTTACAGCAAAAATCTCACTCAGACACGTATTTTATATTCCAAAAGCGCAAATAAGGCGCACGGAGGCGCAAACCTCTGAGCCTGGTGAGCCTTAAGCGTGCCTGAGGCGCGCCTTTAATAACATAGCCGTCAAATCTGACCACCATCCCTCTTCCCCAACCCTACTCCCACAGTAAGCCCCGATCTACTCTTGGCGTGCCTAAACCTCTCTATGTAATCCTCCCCCATTCTCATTTTCCCGTGGAGCCACCTGCAATAATGCCACATCAAACCTTCATCCCCACCCTATTCAAGCAGAACCTGTAGCGTTTCCTGCCAACAATAAAAGCCACCCCACAACAGCCAACACCCTTCATCCAGCATTTCCTCTATTTCCACCACCCGTCCAGCAACACTCTTCCCCACATTTGTCATCAAGGTCTGGAATTGTTTGTCTCAATATTGTCGTATCCTTCACCACGTGAAGTCATACCGACTGTCGTCATCGGATACATCGTTGTTTGTGAGTATTAACATTTTGTGTTGTTTTATTTTGTATTGAATATTGGATGGATGTGCTATATGTGTTTGGCTATTGAGATTGTTAGTGCTTTCACCTTCATTTCTTTTAAGTCTAATATTTACTCGTGCAAGTTATAGTGGAAAGCACCACTTGTGAAAAAGAGCGTGATTGTTTGTTTACATGTGTGAAAATTATTGTGCACGTCGTGTTGATTTGATAGCCGCTTATAAGTCTACTGCTAACGTTTAATTCCGGGTTAATTAAAAACAAGCTTGCAACATTTAGGTCCGGCTTGATCACACTTATTTTGCACGTTCACGTAGCGTTGCATTAGCGTGTCGGCACAATCATTCATTTTCACATCAGGCCGTCCTGCGTCACTATGGAATGGTTTAAAGCAACTCTAGGTAGAGGAAAAAATGCATCTTGCGTATAAAGAATGGTGTCATGCAAATTATTTAGCTAAGTTGTTTTTAGAAAGACATGGACCACAAGCAACACTTGATTCAAAGATTTCTTTCAAAGCATGAGAGAATCAGAGGCGGAGAGGCAGGCATAAAGGATCATAATTATCAGAATCCTTAGGCAACATATAATATCCTAAACAGAAAGATAGGCTCTTGTACTGTTTATTGCTATCTTTAGGAAAAAACTGTTTTGGCCCTCCTGTTTGGCGGGGCAGAGCGCATGCAGCACGGATCCGCGGACGCCAGAAAACAGTCGTGGTTCAGGATACACGGTCAAAGTCGGTGGACTTCACGCGCACGGTCAATGGAACATGGGACCGCAGCGTAGCGAGACGTCCACGGAGTCACAGTAGCATACTACCAAATATGCGCCCCACAATTTCCGCCACACCAAACTGGGCCTAGATGACATACAAGCTATGTTGTTAAAGGCGCGTCTCAGACGCGCAAAAGGCTAAGGCTCACTAGGCTCAGAGGTTTGTGCCTTCGTGCGCCTTATTCGAGCCTTATTCGCGCCTTTGGAACATAAAAGGTGCGTCTGAGGGAGATTTTTGTTGTAATTTTTTTTCAAAGACAGAAAAAAATAATGTAAGAACTCAATAATTTTTTATTGATTTAGTGTTTCTGAAAGATAATTGTGCACTGTGACTTAGATATGATGCAAGTAACCACATTGATTCTATTTTAAAGAGATATAAACGATAGTAATGAATGATTAATTAGTAGAATAGATGAAGAATTTGATCACGAAGATGAATGACGTCTGAAGTTGATTATTTAAAATGGATGTAATTGCGTTTTGCCTTCGTCGGGCACCCGCTTGCGGCTTGAGTCTTCCGCCTAGTCTCCAAGACTCATTTGCACCTTGGTGCGCCTTGCGCCTTGGTGCGTCTTTGCTCCTTTAAACTTCAGTTATGGGTGCAGCAAAAAAACTACAGACCAAGCAAACAATAAAAAAAGAACCAAAAGGTTACTACATAATCCGATGCATAAATTAAAAAAATGGAAAAAGAAAATAAGAGATTCCAGATTAAAGAAGTACACTTATATCTTGTGGCAACTCCCCTTCCAAATAATTTCTATTGTGCCACAACTCTTTTGCCACCATATTCTAGACTACCAGTCACCATTGCCCCAGCAGCTCTCTCCCACAGACAATAAACTAGTTTCAAACACATACTTCAATCCAAGGCTGGAATCATCATCATTACCCCCGTTCTGTTGCACTATTTATTACAGACTTTACAGTATACTAAGATTCTGAACCAAATAACCTCATACATATGACCAACATAATTGCCTTACCATGCTTTTCTCTTATTAAGAACAGACATCCTCTCTCAGATTTTAAGCAACAAATATCAGCTTGAGTTTTTCCAATGCCAAGAAATATTTAAATTTTAAGCTTCAAATCAGCAGTTGAATGTGGCCGTAGTTGCTTGTACTTGATACTTCTCAATTATTTCTACTAATTATGTAAAAGAAAGAGGGTTGGTTTAGAATTCCTTTGCTGAGGCTGATTCTGAAGGTCAAACTTCAATTATCTAAAAATACCTCTACATCTGTATGAAAGAGAGGGAAGAAAAGGAGAGCATGGGTATCATGCCCTACAAAAACAACAACAACACTCAAGCCTTTATCACACCATAGTGGGGTCGGCTATATGGATCCTTTGTCACCATTGTGCCCTATCTTTTGTCATAATCTAACTAATGCCTAAGTACATCATGTCTTTCCTTATTGTTTCATTCCAAGTCTTTATTGGTCTACCCCTCTCTCATTTAAGATGTCTTGTGACTACTGACTAGACTCTCACAACACCTAACAGGTGACTCTAATGGTCTCCTTTGTATGTATCCAAACCATCTTAGTTGAGCTTCTTGCATCTTCTCTGCAATTGGTGTTACTGCTGTCTTATCCCTGATACATTCATTCCTAATTTTATCCAGTCTCATGTGTCCACACATCCACCGAAGCATTCTCATCTTCGCAACTCCAATTTTTTGCTCATGTACACAATTCACTGGCAAACACTCGGAACCATAGAGCAACGCTGGTCTAATTGCAATACGGTAAAATGTGCCCTTAAGTTTTAATGGTACTTTACGATCACATAAGATTCCTGATGCGCCTCTCAACTTCAACCAACCTGCTTGGATTCTGTGTGTCACATTTTTATCAATACCTCCGTCTTTTTGAACTATCGATCCAAGATATTTAAAACACTCACTACGAAAAATATCTTGATCACCCAACTTAATAACGAAGTCATCTGTCCTTCTTACACTGCTAAATTTAAGCTCCATATACTCCGTCTTTGCCCTGCTCAACCTAAAATCCTTTTTTCTAAAGTGTCACGCCAAGATTCAAGTTTTGCGTTTACACGCTCTCGAGTCTTATCGGCCAAAACGATATCATCCGCAAACAATAAACACCAAGGTATTTCTTGTTGGATATGTCCAGTGAGCTCATCTAAGATAAGGGTAAAGAGATAGGAGTTTGAAGTTGAACTTTGATGTAAGCCAACAATGATAGAGAATTACTGTGTTAATCCTCCAGAAGTCCTCACCCTTGACAATGAATTCGTATACATATCTTTGATTATGTCAATGTATGATACATTTACACCTTTCTTTTCGAAGACTCCAAATAAGATCTCTCTTGGAACTCAATCATAAGCTTTCTCAAGATCGATAAACAGCATATGCAAATCTTGTTTTCTTACTCGGTAGTTGTCAACGAGTCTCCTTAAGAGATGTATAGCTTCAATGGTCGACCGCCCTGGCATGAATCCAAATTGATTCTCCGAGATGATAGTCTCCCGTCATACTCTTCTTTCTATTACTTGTTCTCATAGTTTCATGGTATGACTCATCAATTTAATTCTTTTGTAATTAACATAATTTTGTATATCTCTTTTGTTCTTATACAAAGGTATCAAGATATTTTCTCTTCATTGATCTAGCATCCTCTTGAACTTTAGTATCTTATTGAAAAAACATGTAAGCCACAAAATTCATTCATTCCCTAAGACATTTACATACTTCGATGAGTATATCATCTGACACAACCTCTTTTTCATTTTTCATCTTCTTTAGAGCATCATTTACCTCTGATACTTGAATTTTACGATAAAACGTTATGTTCTTATACTCCTCTGATTTTCTTAACTCTTTTAAGTTCAATTCACTATTTTTTTGTTTCATTATAGAGTTAATAAAAGTATCTTTTTTATCGCTCTTTAATATCCACATCCGTCAAAACTATATAGTTTTATCATTTATGCATTTTATTTGGCTTAAATCTCTTGTCTCTTTTCTCTAGCTCGAGCAATTTTATATATGTCATGCTCTTTATCTTTGGTATCTAGACGCTTATAAAATTCTTCATAAACTTGACTTCTTGTTTTACTTACTACATATTTAGCTTCTTTTTTAGCGACTTTATACCTGACTAAGTTTGCATCATTCCTACAAGCGTAGAGTGATTTATAGCTGACCTTCTTTGCCCTCACTTTGTCTTGCACTTCCTTTTCTCATCACCAAGATTATTTATGAGGGAGCACACAATCTTTAGATACTCCAAATACGTTTTTTTCACTTATCATTAAATGTGAAGACATAACTTCTCATGAGACACTAAGATCAACATAAGGATCATCAACTATTTGTTTCATAACTGCTGTCTTGAAAACAACCAGTTTTTCCATCTTCAAGTTCTACCATCGAATTTTTTGCAACATTTTTGTTCTAGTCATAAATTTATTATATTTAATCGGTGCGTCTAACACCACTAACCTATGTTGTGTTGTCACATTTTCTCTTGGTATGACTTTACAATCCTTACAAATCAGTTTATCCATTTTGTGAATCATAAAATAATCAATTTATGACTTATTTGGTCTACTTTTAAACGTAATTAAATGTTTTTACTTCTTTATGAAAAGCGTATTTGTCACAATTAGCTCATGTGTTACGGCAAAATCTACAATGGTTTGTACTTCTTCATTTTTTTTATATCCAAATGTTCCATGAATAACTGTACAATCAACATTTTCCTTTCATATATGTTCATTTAAGTCTCCTCCTATGAAAATCTTCTCTTTTTGCAGGTTTTTTCTTACTAAATCATTTAAGTATTCCGAAAATTGCACTTTAATAGCTTCACTTAATCATACTTGTGTCGTGTAAGCACTGATCACATTAATAGTATTTTTTCCTATCATGAACTACAGAAAAAAAACTTCACTAATCAAAACCCACCATTTGAAGTTGTCCCAGACAAATAACAATTTCTCAGCCACAACCCAAGGTCGTGTTGGTCAATTTTGTAACTACATTATCAAGTGCCTTGTTGGGCTTCAGTTGCATTAGCTTTGCTGAATCTGAGCATCATTGTCATTCCACTCCATCAAGCTACCAATCATCTCTATACAAATATGAATTGTTAATCGTATGGGCCAACACAACAGTTTTGCTGAAATGACTATCCTGCTGGAGAGTCATCATCACTAACTTTACAACACATGGCCGCCTCGCTATAACCTGAGCAAGTTTCATGTGCTCGAGCGAGGGCAAGTCAGTGCCCACCTCAAGTAAAGGTGAGTGAAAAACGTGAAAAGCACATGCAACTTGAACCCAACCAATTAAATAAATTTAGAATAGACAATATAAGCATGAAAAAACAAAAAAATTGTTGAGGCATGTTTGAGATTTACTTTATAATTTAATATTAATGAATATGTACTAAGTTCTTATAATGTAATTATGGCTTAAAAGATTATTATCTGTTATAATTCAAAAACTAGATTCAATGAGCTCGGCTAATACTAATTTGCCTCTTTTAAGCCTAGTTCAATGTAGTTTGCAAGAACTATGCCAATTTACATTCAATTTTGTTGAACCGGATAAAATGTTGAGATACATCAATTACAAGAAACTCACCTCTATATATAGAGGTGAATACAATTATAGGCAACAAAAATAAAATATAAAGGATAATCTAACTGTTGAAGCCAAAATTGACCTCTGTGGAGTTCGGGGTCCCTGGAAAGGGGTGACCTCACACCTACTACACTCGAGAGAACGTCACGGACCGGAGACTTGGGAGACTATGAACAGACCCTCGGCTCTAGCACGGAGGTCCCACCTCACACCCGGAAGGCTACCTGAGCTCTTCCCTCCCTTACCAAAGGGCTAGGCTGGGCGCCTTGGAGAGCTCTCTCTACTCTACCAAGAGGAAGCTAAGGGAGGAGGAAGCTAAGAAAAGGATCCTCTCCAAGGAACCCAAGGGGGTCTATTTATAGTTTTTCCAAGTCCTTGGGGTAAAAAGACCGAAATACCCTTCCGCCCAAAAAACCTTGGGCCAATAGAAAACGACCACGTCGGGGGGCAGAACGGTAAAAACAGGGGGGGCAAGGGCGAGACCCTGGCCCCCTGCCGGTCTCGCCCCACCAGGCCGCGAAGCAGAAGGAGGCGAGGGCGAGACCCTGGCCCCCGGCCGGTCTCGCCCCACCAGGCCGCCAAGCAGAAGGAGGCGGGGGCGAGACCCTGGCCCCCGGCCGGTCTCGCCCCACCAGGCCGCCAAGCAGAAGGAGGCGGGCGAGACCCTGGCCCCCGGCCGGTCTCGCCCCACCAGGCCGCCAAGCAGAAGGAGGCGGGGGCGAGACCCTGGCCCCCGGCCGGTCTCGCCCCACCAGGCCGCCAAGCAGAAGGAGGCGGGGGCGAGACCCTGGCCCCCGGCTGGTCTCGCCCCACCAGGCCGCCAAGCAGAAGGAGGCGGGGGCGAGACCCTGGCCCCCGGCCGGTCTCGCCCCACCAGGCCGCCAAGCAGAAGGAGGCGGGGGCGAGACCCTGGCCCCCGGCCGGGTCTCGCCCCACCAGGCCTCCAAGCAGAAGGAGGCGGGGGCGAGACCCTGGCCCCCGGCCGATCTCGCCCACCAGGCCGCCAAGCAGAAGGAGGCGGGGGCGAGACCCTGGCCCCCGGCCGGTCTCGCCCCACCAGGCCGCCAAGCAGAAGGAGGCGGGGGCGAGACCCTGGCCCCCCCGGCCGGTCTCGCCCCACCAGGCCGCCAAGCAGAAGGAGGCGGGGGCGAGACCCTGGCCCCCGGCCGGTCTCGCCCCACCAGGCCGCCAGGCACCTATCGGGACGGGGCGGGTGTTAGCCAATCTTGTCGCACCTGCCCCCCAAGAGAGGGCCACTGGGGGAGGTAGATTTTTCCTCCCCCTACTAGTATGTTTCCAAGCCAGAGCCAAAATTGGCCACCGAGAGTGCAAAATCTCCCAAAAGCTTAAAACTATACAGGGGCGAATACGGGGTTGTACACTAACACTCCCCCTCAAGTTGGGTGGGTGATGTTAATCATGCCCAACTTGTCCACAATATTGCTAAATACGTTCTCACTCAATCCTTTGGTGAGAATGTCAGCTAGCTGCCGGTCGGAGGACACAAAATGTGTGCACATGATTCCTCTCTCAATGTTCTCCTCGATAAAGTGTCGATCCACCTCGATGTGTTTAGTCCGGCCATGTTGCACAGGGATTGTGCGCAATACTGATGGCTGACTTATATCACAATACAGTCGGATGGGTCCTACTTCAATAAGACCAAGATCACTCATCACAGAGCGAAGCCATAACCCTTCACAGACCCCGTGAGTCATAGCTCTAAACTATGCCTCAGCACTAGATCTTGTCACAACTTGTTGCTTCTTACTCCTCCAAGTAACAAGATTACCCCCAACTAGGGTACAATATCCTGAGGTTGATCGCCTATCATCAACAGATCCGGCCCAATTAGCGTCAGTATAGACTTCAATATTTAGACCGATATTGGGAGCAAACAGGATACCCCTTCCTGGTGTAGACTTGAGGTACCAGAGGATTTTGTGAGCAGCATCCACATGACGAGTTTTAGGAGCATGCATGAACTGGATAACGACGCTCACCGCATAGGAAATATCTGGACGAGTGTGGGACAGGTATATCAATCTCCCCGCTAATCTTTGGTACTCAGAGATGTCAGCAATTTCCTCTCCATCATCGCGCCCCAATCGGTGGTTTGCCTCAATCGGGGTGTCAGCTGGTCAGCTGGTCTTCTTCTCCTTCCTCCTCTTCTTCTTCTTCTTCCAGCCGGGTCTCCAACCCTCCTGCCCTCCATCTGGCGCCGGTATGCTTAAGCCGTGCGAGCCCTTTTTTTTTTACCCGGCGCCGTCTTTTGCTTTGGGTGTTCTAATGGAGTTAATCTCTTCGTTTTTCCCTCCGATTTTTTGATGCCTTAATCTTGTGGTCTCTGGATTTCTATTCCTGAGCCATCATGTCTGGAGATGCTGAATCTCCCGCTCCCTCTTCTGGGGTTGCTCCCTCTTCCGGTGACTCCACCCCGACGGTCCTCTTCTGTGGCACCACTGATCATAATACACCCCAAATCACTACCATGCGTCTTGACGACTCCAATTATCTCTTGTATTTCAATGGCAAAATGAAGGAGCCCGACTTGAATTCGTCTGAATGGCCGCAGTGGGAGTCGGAGAACTCCTTGGTATTGTCCTGGCTTACTAACTCGATGCATGAGTCCATTGCCCGGAACTACCTATTCCTCGACAACGCTGCCGACATTTGGCGCCGCGCAGAGTCTACCTACTCTCGCCGCGGCAATGCTGCTCAGATTTTTCAGTTGCGCCGGAAGATCTCGTTACTTCGGCAGGGTGACCGTCCGTCGTTTGCATACTATTTGGAGTTCACGCAGCTGTATCGGAAATATGATCACTTTGATCCTCTTACCTATGTGAGCTCTATTGATGAGGCAATGGTTCGGGCCCGGGATGACCGCAATCGTATATTTGAGTTTCTTCATGGACTGCATCGCGACTTCGATCAGATCAGTGTTCAGATTTTAGGCCGACCGCAGATACCATCCCTTCCCGAGGTCTACAGTATTGTGCAGCAGGAATACGATCGTTGCCTGACTCTACTTCAAGACCCGATGCCTCAGGGGTCAGCTTTGGTGGCTACTGCCCCCTCTCTTCTTGGTACTCGTCCATCTCGGGACTCCAGGTTGAAGGGCTCTGATAAGGATCATCTATTATGTGATTATTGTGGCAAGAACCGTCACACTCGGGATACCTGCTTCCGGCTGCACGGGTTTCCTAACCCCAGAGGGGGTGCTCCGCCTCGTGGAGGTCGTGGTTCTGGGCGCTCCTCTGGTCGTAATGCTGCTTCACGTTCTGCTCATCTTACTGATGCTTCTGCCGCGGACTCTCCTGGTTATTCCAGTTCCGATGGCTCTGCCCCTCCTGGTGCCCTCACGCAGGAACGAACTACGGGCCTTCAGTTTACTGCGGATGAAATGTTGGTTCTTCGACGCATGATGCAGGGCCATTCTACAGAGCCTTCTGCCTCTTCCTCCTACGCTCACATGGGTCTCCCAGGTGGTCACTCTGCTGCTTCTCATCCTTCTACCCAGTGGATTATTGACTATGGGGCCGCAGATCATATGACTGGATCCTCTACAGGTTTTATATCCTATACTCCTTTTTCTGGCCGTGATAAGGTGAGCATTGTCGATGGTTCCCTTTCCTCCATTGTCGGCAAGGGTTCCATCTCCTGCTCCTCCCTCACCTTATCTTCTATCTTCCATGTTCCTAATTTTACCCACAATCTTCTTTCCATTAGTCATCTAACTAACTTCATGCACTGCTCTTTGACATTTTTTTCGTCTTCTTTTGTTTTTCAGGACCTGACGACGGGGAAGGTGATTGGCTCTAGTAGCATGGTAAATGGACTCTATGTGCTCAACTGCGGCCAGGCTATGTCTCATTTGGCTCTTCATTCCATCATTGTCCATCCTTTGTACTTCTGGCACTGTCGCCTGGCTCAACATCATCGTACCTCGTTCACGTATGTTTCATTGTCAAGTTCTATTTCTTTTGTTATTATTCATACTGATATCTGGGGTCCTTACCCGACCTCTTCTATTTCTGGATGTGTGTGGTTTGTTACTTTTATTGATTGTTTCTCTCGTACTACATGGTTGTATTTGATGCGTAACACAAACGATGTTTTCTCGATTTTCCGACGGTTTCATTGCATGATCTTCACTCAATTTCACTCCGAAATTAAAATTCTTCGTAGTGATAATGGTCGTGAATACATCGATTCGCAGTTTGAGCAATATCTTGCTGATCGTGGAATCCTCCAACAGACTATCTGCGCGTATTCTCCCGCACAAAATGGTGTGACTGAGCGGAAGAATCGTCATCTCCTGGAAGTCGTTCGTTGTCTTTTGTCCACTATGCATCTTCTGAAATTCTACGGGGTGATGTCGTTCTTATTGCGGCATACCTCATCAATCGTATGCCCACTCGTGTTCTTGGGAATGTTACACCCCTTGACACTCTTCAAGTGCCCCCTTCTCGGCTTCCCATTAGGGTGTTTGCATGTGTTTGTTTCGTTCATATCCACCACCCCCGCCCTTGCAAACTCGATCCTCGGGCACTAAAATGTGTCTTCATTGGCTACTCTCCAACACAAAAGGGGTATAAATGTTTCCACCCTCCTACCAAGAAAGTATTTGACTATTTGTCACTATGGACGTTACGTTCCGTGAATCTGAGGCATATTATCCTGTCCCGGATGCCTCTCCCTCGCATACACTCATTTCTCTTCCCTTGGTTCCTTTGCCCATACCACCACCGTATTTCTCACTTCAGGGGGAGCCTCTATCTCTACCAGTGGAAGTGAGTCCTCCTCCCGTGCCTCCTCTACCAGTGAAAGTGAGCTCTCCTCCCGTGCCTCCTCTACCAGGGGACATACGTCCTCCTCCTGGGCCTCCTCCGAGCTTGCAGGTTAATACCCGACGTACAAAGCGGACGAGCACGCAAGATCCGACTATGCTACCATGACAGTCAGTGGAACCTGACTCAGGGCCTTCCGATCAACCGATCTCCCTCAGGAAAGGTATCCGGTCATGCACTCGCCATCCTTTATCACATTATGTATCATATGATTCTCTTTATACTACCTACAAGGCCTTTGTTTCTTCTCTTACTGTTTCTTCCATACCTGAATCTTGGCAGCAGGCTCTGGAGGTCCCTATGTGGCGTGAGGCGATGGTTGAGGAGATGAATGCTCTTGAGAAAAACTATACATGGGATTTGGTTCCCCTTCCCTATGGAAAGAAAACGGTTGGGTGTAAATGGGTGTTCACTGTGAAACAAAACTCACAAGGGATTGTTGAAAGATGCAAGGTTAGGTTGGTGGCAAGGGGTTATACGCAAAACCTTGGTATTGATTATCTGGAGACGTTTGCCCCGGTGGCAAAGATGAATACTATCAGGGTCGTGTTATCCTGTGTTGCTTGCAAAGGCTGGGACCTCTTGCAACTTGATGTGAAAAATGTCTTCCTCCACGGTGATCTAGATGAGGAGGTTTACATGTCTATTCCTCCGGGCCTCATTCCTACAGGTGCTGCAGGGAAAGTCTGCAGATTGAGAAAGACTTTATATGGGCTGAAGCAGTCTCCAAGAGTGTGGTTTGGGCGGTTCCTCAAGTCCATGCTATCTTTTGGTTTCCATCAAAGAAATGTTGATCATACTCTGTTTATTAAACGAAGGATTGGAAAGCTCACAACACTTATTGTGTATGTTGATGATATAGTCATAACAGGGGGTGATATCGAAGAAATTCAGAGGTTGAAACAGAAATTGGCTAGAGAATTTGAGGTCAAAGATCTGGGTAATCTCAGGTATTTCTTGGGTATTGAAGTTGCTCGATCCAAGCAGGGGATTCTCATCTTCCAGCGTAAATACACTTTAGATCTCCTTGAGAGGTGGGGAGGTGGAGGAGAGCGGGGATGAGTGGAGGAGAGCGGGATCGAGTGAGGAGAGCGGGATCGAGCGCAGGCGGTGAGAGGAGAGCGGGATCGAGTGCACGGCAGCGAGAGGTGAGCGGGATCGAGCGCACGGCGGAAGCTAGGGCACGCAGAACACCGTGGCCTCTGATACCATGTTGAACCGGGTAAAATGTTGAGATACATCAATTACAAGAAACTAACCTCTATATATAGAGGTGAATACAATTATAGGCAACAAAAATAAAAATATAAAGGATAATCTAACAAATTTTATCCAAAAAAAATTTAAACTAAAACTATTTGGTAAACTAAAATAAAAATTATGGTGGCAAATTAAATCTTCTTTGGTATTATTCCCTTTTAGCTTATTACCTTCAAAAAGCTGAAATATCAAAATTCTAATCTTTTTCTAGAAATAAGGTGTGAAAGGCATTATATGCATTCATGCATGGTCAGTAAACATCAAGGAAATCTTCCAAGTTTAACGATTATGATGACTTTACTAGCACCAACCAGCATAGCACAAAACCATCATGGAATGACAATGGAAAATCTACATTAAACCAACCATAAAATAAGTGAGTTTATATAAATACAAGTAAATTACATGTGAACTAGACAAATATAGAATACACAAATTTAAACAATTTGCTTTAAAATTGAGGATAAATCCTGAAAATTCTATGAACCGCATGATAATTCCTTGAAAAGCATGCTAAGGCGCCATATAACATAAAACTATAAATCGAACCTCAAAAACTATTTGGTTATGTGATTTTTGTTAGACTGTCATGCATGGGTACTTAACGCACAAATTCCGACAAACACTTTGCGTTGGCAAATAATTCATGCATTGAGTATGCCATTGCTTTCATTTCATAAAATGAAGGTCAATGACCGACACAATTATGAGCTAACTGGCTAGACTTGAATAAATTCACTTTAATTTAAAATATTTGTTAACATGTGGATTATAACAATTATTAAATCAAGTGATAGTATTGGGACCAAACTCAAATGATTGGTAATTGTTTTGGGTTTTTGTCCCTATGTCTCCTAAATGTGTCACGGGTACTTTTGAACATCATGCCAAATGCAAGATAACCACAAAGTAGAACCAAACATAAATGGCTAAATAGTTAAATAAATCTTATCTTGACAAAACTCCATGCATGAGGTACAAGGATCACTAAAATCAGATTTTATAGAACCTGGAATATGAAACCATGAGAACTTGGCATTGAATTTTATTCAAAGACATAATAAGTTAATAACTAATGAAATTCCGCTAGTAATGCTAATCCATTCATTAGACGCAACCATACAAATAAAGAAAAATAGTAACAACTACTTTTATGAGATTACTTGAAGCCCGAAACCAACTTTCCTATTAGATATGGAGAAGTTTGAGATGTAGATGAAACGACATTTCTATATGTGGCTGCCTCCCTACGGCTGGAATTAGGCATAAAACAGTGTTTTTGGAGATTCATAGTTCTAAACAAAAGTTAACCAAACATGATAAAAATAGCATTTGCGTTCTTTAAAACCACAGGGGAGAAGAAATACCCACATAAAAGTATCCTAAGAGATAATCCCATAATCTAATGTAGACCTTTCTTAACTATACAATTAATGACAAGCATCAGAACTCTGCAATTCTCCTCGCACGGCTTTTTCCCACAGATGGTGGAGTCGTTTCACAAATAAACTATTTTCACTTAAGCTCTGTTTGGGGGACTTATTTTCACCCGTCAAGCGGTTACGACCGCATGAACCCGACCTTAGGATACAATTAAAGTTCGCTTCATGCGGTCATAACCGCTTGACGGGTGAAAAAAAGTCCCCCCAAACGGAGCCATATTCTTCATCCTGAAAAAAAAAACAGCAGTTTGCGTGCATTATAGCATTCTGTACACAAAAGTATGTAAAAGCAACAAGCTCAGCCAAATTTAGAATACCATAATGGCTTTTTGGCACTTTGCACCCCCGAAAGTGCAATTTTTGGCATTTTGCACCCTGAAAGTTTAAATATGGCACTTTGCACCCCCAAAACTTCAAACCTTGGCACTTTGCACCCCAAGCATGTTAAATGAGGGGTAATTTCGTCCAAATCTCATCAAAAGTGCTTATTTTTGCACTTTGCACCCTAAAATTTTCGGATTTATATACTTGCAGGCCAAATATACTTTAATGATTTTAGCCACCCAAATTTACCACTTAATAAAATGATAATTGCAAGTATAAATCCGAAAATTTCAGGGTGCAAAGTGCAAAAATAAGCACTTTTGATGAGCTCTGGACGAAATTACCCCTCATTTAACATGCTTGGGGTGCAAAGTGCCAAAGATTGAAGTTTCGGGGGTGCAAAGTGTCATATTTAAACTTTCAGGGTGCAAAGTGCCAAAAGTTGCACTTTCGGGGGTGCATAGTGCCAAAAAGCCTACCATAATTAAAGAGTAAGAGAGGAACAACAGAAGCAGTTATTTGGATTCGCCATCAACTAATGGAACATTATAGCAAATCAACCCAGAGTTGTTCAAATGTAAATCACTACATAAGAAACTTAACAAAGAAGGTATAGTCAAGAGGCGTAGAAGAAGAAATAGGTTGCAAGATTATGCTTCCTTCTACTCGAACGACAATATAGGTATGATTATGAAACAAACTCAAGAAAACGATAGAGGAAGTAATATGCAGAAAATATGCCATAATTACCTTCGGACTAATCCGCCGCTGTGAAAGCAGGGAGAGCCGACAGTTATTTAATGGAGAGCACCGAACAGGCATCGCCGGAATGCTTGTCACTGCGGCAAGTCTGGATAAGTCAGCAGGGGTGGAAAGCCGTATTTGGCATGAAGGAAGGATAGCCGCAGTGGAGCATCCCGCCATTTCACCCTTTGTTTTAGGGTTTCGGTGGTTCCCAAGACTGGTTCGAATATAAGGCTTCATTTGTTTCGGCGGTGGCGGATCGATCCGGCGGGTGGAAACGGAGTGTTCGAAACGGAGGGGGGAGGTGGCTGCTCCAAACGGAGCTTTTTGGGCGTTTCTCAAGGCGGGCGGGTGGAAACGGAGCAAACGCCGCCGGAGGTTCATTTGTTTTCCCGCCTTCCGGTGGCGTTTGCCCAAAACGGAGTTCCGAAACGCCCAAACAAATAGAGCCTAAATTAAGGCTTCATTTGTTTCGGCGGTGGCGGATCGATCCGGCGGGTGGAAACGGAGTGTTCTAAACGGAGGGGGGAGGTGGCTGCTCCAAACGGAGCTTTTTGGGCGTTTCTCAAGGCGGGCGGGTGGAAACGGAGCAAACGCCGCCGGAGGTTCATTTGTTTACCCGCCTTCCGGCGGCGTTTGCCCAAAACGGAGCTCTGAAACGCCCAAACAAATAGAGCCTAAGAGTTCGATTCCTCCTTATCGTCTTCCCAGTAGTTATTGGGAGTCGTTAATTTGTTATGGGGTGCAAGCCGTTCGATTTGGATCGGTTTGGATTCAAATCGAAAAATCAAATCGATGTATCTCGGTTCGGTTCGGTTTTTTGGTCGGTTTACTCGGTTCGATCTTTCGATTTTTCAGTTATACTATTTAAAATAATTGCGTACTTAAATATCTCAAGAAAATTTAAAAAAAGATATGATAATTAAAAATAAATATCATTAAGGTTTATTTACATATAATATATTATTACTAATAACTCATATTACATGAAAAAAATTATGATTGAATATTTTTATTCTGAAATCGAGTAATAAATATAAAAAGATATAAATAAAATCAGTTAAACAAAATGTTTAATTTTTCTTGATGTATAAAATATGCATTACAAAAAATTATTTTGACTCAAATAATATAAAAATTATTAACTTGATATAATTTGTGTACATATTTTAGTTTGTAAAAATAGTTAAAACATCATTATTAGTAATATTTTTACATGTATTATTAGTCGGTGCGGTTCAGTTTTTCAGAGAGGAAAACCAAAACCGAATCGAGTCGTTCGGTTCGGTGTAAAATCGGTTCGGTTTGATTGGTTTGGTGGGTTTTCGGTTTTTCATGCACACCCCTACCTGTTTGGCGCACTTATATAAGTGCATTCTGAAAATAAGCATTCTGATAATCCGCGTTCTGAAAAGCTGCGTCAAATATGGATTTAAGCTCTGTTTGGCGCAGCTGCAGCAACTGCAGAAGCAGTGGTGGGAAGCAGTGGTGGAATAATCAGCTGTTTTGCAGAGTGGTGCCAGAATCTGTGAAACTGTTTGGATGAATTGCTTTTGCAGAGCTGTTTCAAACCAGAGAAACTGTTTAATCTGTTTGGCAAAACAGCTGTGCGGTGCACAGTTCATTTTTTTTGAATTTAAACACAATAAACAATAACATAAAAAATAATTAAATTTAATGCATTCTAAGTGCTCATTAACAAAATTGAAAAAAACAACTGTTTTCAAAAGAATTATTTAAGTCATGAAAATCATAAACGTCATTTATCATGCTGATGAAACATATCCCTCGATCATCGATCGTTAACTGCACATCAAAAATAAATGTAATTATTGATCTTTTTATATATATTTATAAATGTAAAAGTCATGATGGTGTATACATGTGATACTCCGTCAGTTGATCTGCAATGTAGTCCCTAATATTGGTCATTTCTACAGCTCTCGTTCCCTCAAATGAGCTTGGTGTTGTGTTCGGATTTGAATCGATAGTTCTTGGACGATTGTTTGTCCGCAAATCATATGCCTCTGGATGAATAAAGATTTTGTTTTTGTCACATACATCAAACTCTGGGTCAGCCCTCGATGGATGTCTTCTAATAAAGTTGTGGAGCGACATCGTAACGACGACAACAACACACTGCTTCGAGAATTCAAAATGAGGCATTTTGCTAAGTATGGGCCGCTTTTTCTTCCATACACCAAAGCTCCTCTTGATGACACTACGCAGCGATGAGTGTGCTTTATTAAATATTTCGCGTCGTCCTTCAATTGGCCTATTTCCCCGAGCAAAGTCCGGCAAGTGATATCTCGTTTCCGAAAAGGTTTCAGGAGCCCCTTCTCCAATGGGTAACCATCATCGACGAGATAATATTTACCTTCAGTAGTAAGAAAGAGTTTAAACAATTGAAGATATGATCAATAAATCAACATAACGTAAAAGCTTGTGGTACATACCTTCTGGTGGAAATGGAAATTTACTTAGCGGATCCCGTACTGCACGATGATATATGCGTGTGTCATGTGCATACCCCTCTCATCCAGGTACAACATATGTAAAACACATATTGAAGTCGCAAACGGCCAATACGTTTTGAGTCGTGCTTCCATGACGACCAATATAAGGAACTTGATTTTCAACAGATATTCGTGCATCAACATGTGTATCGTCAATTGCACCGATACAATCTTTAAAAAATGGCATATATATCATCATTTTGTATGTGCGATGGAATTGTACGGAATTGGGGATCAATCAGAGCAATATTATGCATGGACAAACTTGTCAGAGCTTTTAGACCGATCATAAACAACCGACTCAATGTTTTTGTGGAATGTTGGAATCTTTCACCAGATTTTTTGAATGTTTCATTGTGGCCCAATATATAAATCGTTATTGTCAAAACCTCACTGGTCTGTGTCCTCTGTGTTCCTCTTAAACCGTGATGTTGTTCCAACAATACTAGCAAGTAAAAAAAATAACCTTAGTCATTCGGAACATATTGTGAAAACGTCCAGGATGTCTTTCAAATAATTCCCGGAGCCAAATGATACAGCAACCGGTCCTCAAAGATCTCTGGGTACTTCTCCAGTTCTTGAATCGCCTCTCGCAGCAGATATATACTAGGGGGAATAATTGGTGTTGTAACGCGCTGCATAATTACTTCTGAGGAGGAAAATAACTTCTCCACATGTGCCAACATAACCTGTTTGGTTCTCATTTCATGTCTCTTCCCCTTTCGTTTTCGTTTTTAAGCTGCACCACTTTGAGAACTTTGCACAGGTGTAGCCGAGTCAAGATCTTCATTTACAAAAGTCTGTGTGTACAACCCCGTATCCGGCCGAGTGGGATCCTCCCCAGGTAGCGAGCTCGGGGCGTGTTATGAGCGGCGATTTGGTGTAGTCACGGTCGATGGATGTTTTTTTATATATTTAAACATAAATATATAAAGTTTTATATATAAATATTTGATATAATTAAGGAGGAGAGAATCGCAACGACCCAAATTTAACCGTAGTTATTTTGGTGTGCGTTTAGTAGGCGTCGGTGGCCAGTTTGTGAGTTTTTGGTGTGCATTTAGGGGGTGGTCTGCGGTTAGCATTTTGGCTGGGGTTTAATATAAAGTAAAAAACTAAACCTAACCGAAAGAGGAGGAGGAGAAAAACCTAACAGCCGGCTCCCCTCTCCCCCCCCCCCCTCGATTTTTCTTCTCTTTCTGACTGGGCGAAAGCAGAAGGCGAGGAGAAACACGATCCAGATCCCACTCTCCCGATCTCTCTCTCTCTCTCTCTCTCTCTCTCTCTCTCTCTCTCTCTCTCTCTCTCTCTCTCTCTCTCTCTCTCTCTCTCTCTCTCTCGGCGCCGCAGCAAGGAGAGGCCCTCCCGCTCTTTTCCTCTCCCGTCGTCGGCCAGTAGAGGCAGCCCGAACCCCCCTCTCCCCAGCTCTCTTCCTCTCCCGCCGCCTGGAGCGAGGTCGGCCTGGAGCTCCTCTCCCGGCACCGGCTAGAGCAAGATCGGCCACCGGCGCCGCCTAGAGCAAGATCCGCCTGGAGCAAGGCTAGCCGAGCCCTAGCTCTCCTTCACCGCCACAGCCGTCTGGAGCAGGGGCTGGCCGAGCCCTAGCTCTCCTTCACTGTCGCAGCCGTCTGGAGCAGGGGCTAGCCGAGCCCTAGCTCTCCTTCACCGCCGCAGTCGTCTAGAGCAAGGTCGGCTAGGAGCTCCTCTCCCAACACCGCCTTCAGCAAGAATAGCCAGGAGCTCCCCTCCCAGCACCGCCTTCAGCAAGAATAGCCAGGAGCTCCCCTCTCGACACCGCCGTCAAAACACGCGTCAAGGGTAACGAAGTTCCTTCTTTGGCAGGTGAAGCCCTCAATTAACATATTTGCATGGAAGCCCCTCTCCACTAACGGGTGGGTGGAGGGTGATATTCGACGGGTTGATGTGTACATCCCCGCAGTTAGCTGCATTTAGTATCCAGAAGCGTGAGTACGAATTTAGGCATGTTGTGTGAAGCTCATCCAGACGTGTAAGCCTGATTGGTGATGTTCTGGGGTTCCCGGAGAAGACTTCGAGGAATTTGGATATTATCTATATGCAGGAAATAAGCATCATAGCCCCGAAAAGGGGTGAGTGTAATATAATTGGTTCGCTTTTAGGCGACTGATGTTTAGCTTTCCGCCGCTTGTCGAGACGTTGGCGTGCAGGTGTTGCAATATCAAGTGGGATGTAGTGGGCTTAAGCCCAAGCTGGTGACGGCCCTAGAAGGCCTAATTTGCTTCTGTTGCCGGCCTGCGTGCCGAAGTATGGAATTTGTATTCCTGTAATTTAAAATGCCTGTGATGCTTTGTGTATGTTATTTATTTATCTTTTTCGTCTTAGGCGGGCGATATCCTCATGAACCGCTCGCCCCGTGGGGACCTCGAGGTAAGGTTACCGGGAAGCCCTCGAGGGTCAGCTAATAGCCTTTCAGAACAACGTAGTTACATTGTTGGCGGCCCAATTGGGGCTGCGTAGTGGGGCTGCGTAAAGTAGAGCTGTTCGGCGAGATTACGCTATCGGTAGGGTGGGTGAGGAGCATTTTGCATAGACCCAAGGAGACACATCTGGATAGGAGTGAGTTGGTCTTGAGATCCTCCTTGGATGTTCCGATCGGCCAAGAGTGCCCTCCGAAGGTGTCTTAGCTCAGTGTTTGGCTTGGGAGGGGAAGAGTTTGTTAGTCTTCCGGGTATGCGGTGGGACCTCCACGCTGAGACCTTGGGTATGTCCCTTGTGTTCCTAGTCTTGTGCCTAGATCGTTCGCTTGAGCGTAGTAGGTGCGCGGTCACTCCTCTTTTGGGACCCCGAACTCCACATAGGTCAATTTTTGGCTTCAACACTTTTGGTGCGGTGAGCGTGGAGAGTGGACATCACAGAAGAACTCGGGCGAACGTCATGGCTTTAGAAGAGGAAACAAGTGACGGCTAGGGTCATGCGCAGACACTTTGTATGTAAGGTCCTCATACTCGGAGTCATCCCATCCTACAGTTGTTGGAATCCCATAGCATATGGAGTAGGATTTGCACCCATTTGAAGCGCTTCTCTCTCTAATAGTAGGGTGGTAAAATTGTATATTCAAATCTCAGTTCTATTATAATGTTTTTACTGATTCGTTTTTCGTTTTGCCTATCTTAAAGCTGATGGAGAACTTGGAGAATTTTGCACTACCCCGAGCCTGGCTCGGCCCCAGGTAGACCCGCTGCGCATGCTCTCACTAGCTGGCAGGTCCGTAGGCTCGCCTGTGGTGGTAAGGGATACCCCGAGTGCTGCTCGGCCTCGAGTAGACTCGCTGCTCAGGCTCTCATTAGCTGGGCAGGGCTGTAGGCACACCTGGGGGGAAAGGATTGGTTTTTGGAGATACTATAACTTGGAGACTTTTGCACTACCCCGAGCCTGGCTCGGCCCCAGGTAGACCCGCTGCGCAGGCTCTCACTAGCTGGCAGGTCCGTAGGCTCGCATGTGGGGGTAAGGGACCCCGAGTGCGCTCGGCCCCGGGTAGACTCGCTGCTCATGCTCTCATTAGCTGGGCAGGGCGGTAGGCACACCTGGGGGGAAAGGATTGGTTCTTGAACAATTTTGCACTACCCCGAGCCTGACTCGGCCCCAGGTAGACCCGTTGCGCAGGCTCTCACTAGCTGGCAGGTCCGTAGGCTCGCCTGTGGGGGTAAGGGACCCCGAGTGCGCTCGGCCCCGGGTAGACTCGCTGCTCAGGCTCTCATTAGCTGGGCAGGGCGGTAGGCATACCTGGGGGGAAAGGATTGGTTCTTGGAGACTTTTGCACTACCCCGAGCCTGGCTCGGCCCCAGGTAGACCCAATGCGCATGCTCTCACTAGCTGGCAGGTCCGTAGGCGTGCCTGCGGGGGTAAGGGATACCCCGAGTGCTGCTCGGCCCGGGTAGACTCGCTGCTCAGGCTCTCATTAGCTGGGCAGGGCGGTAGGCACACCTGGGGGGAAAGGATTGGTTCTTGGATACTT
Source organism: Platanthera guangdongensis (assembly GCA_039583875.1). Lineage (NCBI taxonomy): Eukaryota > Viridiplantae > Streptophyta > Magnoliopsida > Asparagales > Orchidaceae > Platanthera > Platanthera guangdongensis. The sequence goes on along the minus strand of CM077162.1, from coordinate 31,703,332 downwards.
TTGCATACCCCGAGCCTGGCTCGCCCCCAGGTAGACCCGCTGCGCAGGCCCTCACTAGCTGGTAGGTCTATAGGCTCGCCTGTGGGGCTAAGGGATACCTCGAGTGCTGCTCGGCCCCGGGTAGACTCGCTGTTCAGGCTCTCATTAGCTGGGCAGGGTGATAGGCTCACCTGGGGGGAAAGGATTGGTTCTTGGAGACTTTTGTCCTACCCCGAGCCTAGCTCAGCCCCAGGTAGACCCGCTGCGCAACCTCTCACAAGCTGGCAAGTCCGTAGGCTCGCATATGGGGGTAAGGGACCCCGAGTGCTGCTCGGTCCCGGGTAGACTCGCTGCTCAGGCTCTCATTAGCTGGGCAGGGCGGTAGGCACACCTGGGTGGAAATGATTGGTTCTTGGATACTTTTGCACTACCCCGAGCCTGGCTCGGCCCCAGGTAGACCCGTTGCGCAGGCTCTCACTAGCTGGCAGGTCCGTAGGCTTGCCTGTGGGGTTAAGGGACCCCGAGTGCGCTCGGCTCCGGGTAGACTCGCTGCTCAGGCTCTCATTAGTTGGGCAGGGCGGTAGGCACACCTGGGGGAAAGGATTGGTTCTTGGAGAATTTTGCACTACCCCGAGCCTGGCTCGGCCCTAAGTAGACCCGTTGCGCAGGCTCTCACTAGCTGACAGGTCCGTAGGCTCGTCTGTGGGGGTAAGGGACCCCGAGTGCGCTCGGCCCCGGGTAGACTCGCTGCTCAGGCTCTCATTAGCTGGGCAGGGCGGTAGGCACACCTGGGGGGAAAGGATTGGTTCTTGGAGACTTTTGCACTACCCCGAGCCTGGCTCAGCCCCAGGTAGACTCGCTGCGCAGGCTCTCACTAGCTGGTAGGTCCGAAGGCTCGCCTGTGGGGGTAAGGGATACCCCGACTGCTGCTCGACCCCATCTAGACTCGCTGCTCAGGCTCTCATTAGCTGGGCAGAGCGGTAGGCACACCTGGGGGGAATGGATTAGCTCTGCGTGTACAAGAGAATATAAAAAGGTATAGCTTTGATGTTTCACAATATCACGAGAAATTATATACTGATTAGAAAGAATATTATCGAACCTTTATCACTCATTATAATGATCAAATCAATAATTCTATATTGGGTAAAATTTCTTATATGAATAAACATTATTTACATGATCATGATGATGTTACTGGTACTGCTTCTTCTATTCTTTATCATAGTGCTATGCATCTCAATCAAACAATAGTTGCTAAAATATTTGCGCATCATTAAAAGTTTTTGCAATGAAAAACTTATGTTATATTAGAGTTAATGAGTCTTTTGCTAGCATATCAATAATAAGAATGTCATCTACTCTTGATTCATTTACAACTTCATCATTCATTACGATATACCAATGTGATTTTATGGGGTCACTCAAATGTGCACGATCAGCACATTCGAATATTGATACTGTTATTCAATCAAAAGCGCGTACTTTAAATAGAAATAGTGTAGCACATAATTTACGATGGTCTTACAATATACTTAACTTAATCACTTGGGAAATGGAACATGCTCAAGATCAGGCTGTGCTTTTTTTATGGGAGACGGTTAAATCAAATCATAGCCAATTCATGTTTGCATCTTGCTGTTAATAGTGATCAGTTCGCACAAGCCGCAAAACAAATACGATATTTTATTTACATCTATTATGGGATTAGGAGCAAGTCCTTTGGCAATTTGTGCAAAAATAGATTTTTTCCGTCCTGCTACATTATGAGAATTGTTATATATGTTCAGAATGCTAAAGCTAGATTTCTCAAACTTTTTTTGAGGTCGGCTCCCACTCGCCGGATACTCGGGGTTGGACATTTCTTTCCGAGCGCGGAACTCGCTCGAAAAGAGCGGGGATTGTGTACAACCCCGTATCCGGCCGAGTGGGATCCTCCCCAGGTAGCGGGCTCGGGGCGTGCTATGAGCGGCGATTTGGTGCAGTCACGGTCGATGGATGCTTTTATATATTTAAACATAAATATATAAAGTTTTATATATAAATATTTGATATAATTAAGGAGGAGAGAATCGCAACGCCCCAAATTTTACCGTAGTTATTTTGGTGTGCGTTTAGTAGGCGTCGGTGGGCAGTTTGTGAGTTTTTGGTGTGCATTTAGGGGGTGGTCTGCAGTTAGCATTTTGGCTAGGGTTTAATATATATAAAGTAAAAAACTAAATCTAACCGAAAGAGGAGGAGGAGAAAAACCCAACAGCCGGCTCCCCTCTCCCTCCCCCCCATCCGATTATTCTTCTCTTTCTGACTGGGCGAAAGCAGAAGGCGAGGAGAAACCCGATCCAGATCCCACTCTCCTGATCTCTCTCTCTCTCTCTCTCTCTCTCTCTCTCTCTCTCTCTCTGCGTCGCAGCAAGGAGAGGCCCTCCCGCTCTTTTCCTCTCCCGTCGCCGGCCAGTAGAGGCAGCCCGAACCCCCCCCCCCCCCCCCCCGCCCTCTCCCCAGCTCTCTTCCTCTCCCGCCGCCTGGAGCGAGGTCGGCCGGGAGCTCCTCTCCCGGCACCGGCTAGAGCATGATCGGCCACCGGCGCCGCCTAGAGCAAGATCCAACTGGAGCAAGGCTGGCCGAGCCCTAGCTCTCCTTCACCGCCGCAGCCGTCTGGAGCATGGGCTAGCCGAGCCCTAGCTCTCCTTCACCGCCGCAGCCGTCTGGAGCAGGGGCTGGCCGAGCCCTAGCTCTCCTTCACCGCCGCAGTCGCCTGGAGCAAGGTCGGCTAGGAGCTCCTCTCCCGGCACCGCCTTCAGCAAGAATAGCCAGGAGCTCCCCTCCCGGCACCGCCTTCAGCAAGAATAGCCAGGAGCTCCCCTCCCGACACCGCCGTCAAAACACGAGTCAAGGGTAACGAAGTACCTTCTTGGGCAGGTGAAGCCCTCAATTAACATATTTGCATGGAAGCCCCTCTCCACTAACGGGTGGGTGAAGGGTGATATCTGACGGGTTGATGTGTACATCCCCACAGTTAGCTGCATTTAGTATCCGGAAGCATGAGTACGGATTTAGGTATGCTGTGTGAAGCCCAACCGGACGTGTAAGCCGGATTGGTGATGTTCTGGGGTTCCCGGAGAAGACTCTGAGGAAGTTGGATATTATCTATTTGCAGGAAATAAGCACCATAGCCCCAAAAAGGGGTGAGTGTAATATAATCGGTTCGCTTTTAGGCAACTGATGTTTAGCTTTTCGCCGCTTGTCGAGACGTTGGCGTACATGTGTTGCAATATCAAGCGGGAAGTAGCGGGCTTAAGCCCAAGCTGGTGCCGGCCCTAGAAGGCCTAATTTGCTTATGTTGCCGGCCTGCGTGCCGAAGTATGGAATTTGTATTCCTGTAATTTAAAATGCCTGTGATGCCTTGTGTATGTTATTTATTTATCTTTTTCGTCTTAGGCGGGCGGTATCCTCGTGAACCACTCGCCCCGTGGGGACCTCGAGGTAAGGTTACCGGGAAGCCCTTGAGGGTCAGCTAATAGCCTTTCAGAACAACGTAGTTATGTTGTTGGCGGCCCGATTGGAGCTATGTAGTGGGGCTGCATAAAGTAGAGCTGTTCGGCGAGATTACGCTATCGGTAGGGTGAGTGAGGAGCATTTTGCATAGACCCAAGGAGACACATCTGGATAGGAGTGAGTTGGTCTTGAGATCCTGCTTGGATGTTTAGGTCGGCCAAGAGTGCTCTCCGAAGGTGTCTTAGCTCAGTCTTTGGTTTGGGAGGGGAAGAGTTTGTTAGTCTTCTGGGTATGCGGTGGGACCTCCACGATGAGACCTTGGGTTTGTCCCTTGTGTTCCTAGTCTTGTGCCTAGATCGTTCGCTTGAGGGTAGTATGTGCGCGGTCACCCCTATTTTGGGACCCTGAACTCCACAGAGGTCAATTTTTGGCTTCAACACTGCGTATTATTGCTCTCATTGATGTGATCTCCAGCTTCTTCAGATAAGATGTCTGCCTGCGAAAAAATTCCAGGAAGTTCTCCAGAAGAAGGCATTCATACATTTTCTCCTGTCGCCACAACCAGACTAAACATTTTTTCTAGTTTTTCCTCAAGCTCGGGCGCTATTCCATCAAAATGGAATTTCTTCGCATTAAGAATCATCTACAAATTAAAAGGAGCTTCAAAATAAATGCACATCCTAATCAAGTGTTCATTATTATAATAATAAAATTATATATAAAAAATCTAACCTCAATACGTTCTTTCCACCAATCATCGGACGCGTCAATTGTCCGCTTAGTGAGAATTCCAACCAAGATCGGTCGCACCTCTTTTGTGTTCATGCCATAATTTCCAATCACGCTTCAGTTAATCTCATTTGTTTTTCATTTGTGCCCGACTGTACTCCAAGCCTGTGCGCTCCTTGAAGTTTTTCACCAAATTGCACCAGCCTTCCTTATTGAAATTGGTGGTAGGTCTATTCCCTAAATCTATCTCTCGGGTACAAAGATTGCAAAAAAGCAGAACATGCGATGTCTCCCAATTTGCAGATATTCCACCTTCCTTTGATTTACCCACATATGAGAAAAAATAAAATTAATGCATACACACACAGACACATTGACACAAAAACAAACACACATAAACTTACACAATCACACACATCAACACACACACACAAATCAAACACACATACACAAACACAAATCAAACACACACACACACACACACACACACACACACACACAAACATACACTTACACAATCACACACACCAACATACACATACACAATTACACACACATACACATTGTCACAAAGACAAACACACATACAAACACACGCGCAAAAACACACACTTACACAATCACACGCACAAAACATACACACTTACACAATCACACACAAACACATTGTCACAAGATAAAACATACATACACACCCAAAACACACTTAACACACACACACAAACATAATGCACATACGCACACACACACATTCCAAACAAACACCCTAAAAACACAAACACACATAAAACACAAACATCCCAAACACTAAACACACACAAACACAAACATACACAACACAAACACAATCATACACAAACAAACACAAATCACACACACATACACAAACACAAATCAAACACACACATGCCATAAAAAAATCACATTTAACAGTGCTACCACAAAAACAAAATCACATATACTAGTGTGTATTCTCTATTTGCAGGAACAAAATTTTGGCAAAATTTTGGAAAAATTTATACCTTGTCGGGTGTGAAGTTTCCCTGAGAATGACCAGAGTAGGCGTTGAGGAAGATACTCCTCGTTGTGGTCGTCCGAGAGGAGGAAAGGGGCGGCACTTGGCTCGATCGCCTGGGCAAGGCGTGCGGATGGAGGAAGAAGAAGATCACCTGGGTAGTGATCGGCTACAACGCTGGAGGAGGAAGAGAAGCCGAGAAACGTCGCCGGAGTGGAGAAGTGCAACGTTCGCCGGAGTGAAGAGGTGCAATCGGCAGATTCCTCGCCGGAGAAGGAAGCGAAGGAGGAGTTCGGGGTCGGCGAAGCCGCGGAATCGCGAAATTACCGCTATCTGGAGTCGAAAATCGGGAAGGAGGAGTTCGGGGTCGGCGAAGCAGCGGAATCGCCTCGTGCGGGCAGCCGGAGGAAATGGGGAAGGAGGAATCGCCTCTAGGGTTCACGCGAAAAAAGCAAATCGCGGAAATTGCACGATTCCGAAGTCGTGAAAATTTTTCATGACTCTGGAACGCCAAAAAATAGCGATTCGGGAGCCAGGGCGACTTCAGTCGCTCGCGTTAAAATATTGTTTGGCGCGGCTTTTTCAAACTCACCGGCACCCCACCCCCTAAACGCCCCGCCAAACAGAGCATTAGCGTAGTGACAGTATGGATAATAATAGGGTAAGAGTAGCATATGCCGGGCTCCGCCCTTACATCAATCGTGACAGTATCTCGACTGCGATAGGTTTAGGTCTCCGATTCTATCAGTTATTTATGTGATTATTATCCGCACTATAGTTTTAGTTATCCATAAATTTTTGATAAGCAGTCCTGTTAAATTTATAACCGCAAATCAAATTGTTGTCCGCAAACTAGTTTTTTGATATCTGCAAACTAGTTTTTTAATATCCGCAAATTGAATATTTAAAAAACTGTAACAAATAAATTTTGTTCTCAAATATTTCAACAGTCCATGATATCATCTAAAGTTGTCAAAATTGAATATTTTTGAAAAACATACAAAATAAACTAGTCAAATTTAACAATAAGAAGATGTCAATATTTTTTTCTTTGTATTTGATTCCTTCACTTTAATGTGTAAACCTGAAATTAATGTGTAAACAAATGTTAAATATATTAAATTTAAAGTTGTATATCTACATGTTAATAGTAACCTTCAATGTTGTACCTCAAGTAGTAAGCAAAATTTAACAAACAAAATTCTTTCAATATTGTCTTCTTTGTAAACCTTCAATGTTGTCCAACAAGCTTATCAGACGTCTTAATAGTGACAACCAAGACTTCTACCAATTGAACGGACTTAATCCACCAAACTCTTGTTTTGAATGAAAAATATTGTCTCAAAATGCATGCTCACATCAACCTCAACCTTTGATCATTTTTCATCATTAAAAAATATTGAATCTTGAAAAAAAACAACACACAAAACTAATTAAATGCAACTCATAGAAAAATATACTTAAAGGTAAAAAATGAATGATCTTCATATTGTTATAGCTAAAATGATCAAAGGTAAATGCATTTTCCAAATTTTTGAAAGCATTGGACATCTTAACAAGCCAAGAAACAAAACTTTCTTTATTGCATTAATTCTAGTAAAAAATCACTAATGGAAAAACAAAAAAAAAGAATTTAGGAGGTGAAGCATGAAAGATGAAATATACTGAACAGGAGACTGTGGGTAGGGCTTGGAGGGGCGTCAAAGAAGATGGCGGCCTGGTTGCAGAAAGAGCCGACAACGAGGGTGGTCGGGCTTGCAAAGGGCGTCAAAACCCTAAAGGTGAAACCCTAGGTCGGGCTTGCAGAGGGTGCCAAAACGAAACAGGGGTTCGGAGGCTGGAGCGGGCGCCGACAAGGGGGAGCAGGCGGGCTCGACGGCCGACGAAGAGGCAGCCGCGGGCGCTGGCGAAGGAGTTTCGACGATGTGAGTTTCAGCAACCATGCGAACAGTGGCGGAACTATTCACGGACACACTCGGGCATGTGTCCGGTTTCAATTTTCGTAGAGAAAATATAGTTTTTTGGGCCTATACAAACTTAAAAACTTTAATAATTGATTTCTCTTCAACCGCTCAACAAAATTCAAATCTGAAAGTGTCGTTGGACTCGCATCAAAAAATTACCCAAGTTAGAATCTTTAATCATATGATTTCATGAAAATTTGACGAGACTATCAATTTTACAAATTTGAAATTATACAACAAATTGCCAAATTGTTCATTAGGATCAAATATCATATCACTAGACTCATGAGTCATGAAAGCTAGTCAAATATTTTTTAAAAAAAATTTGTTTCAATCAACAATAATAAAAGGTGATATTTTCAAAAATTTGACTACTTTTATAAGGGATTTTCTCAATTTTTTACCTATAAACTAGTTTAGATATCGATATAGTGGAATATTTTTTTACATTGAATGTTGTGATATTTACTATATATTTTTTATACTATAAGCAAAATCCAAAAGAGTCATGGTGTAACATTCGTTTCCCCAAAATACCCCTCAGTTATGATGTAACATTTTAATGCTAAAATACCCCTCATTTTTCTTATTCCTCTACTCATTTGTATGTTTTTTTTGTCATTTGATCATAATTTTTTTTTATTCTCATGCTCATTTGCATAGTTTTTTTTATTCCCCTACTCGCCGCCCCACCATTGTTGCCGCCCCCGCCCAATGTCGCCGCCCCCCGCCCAATGTCGCCGCCCCCGCCCAATGTCGCCGCCCCCAATCATTGTCGCCGCTCCCGACCAACGTCGCCGCCCCGCCCCGACCAATGTCCCCCCCGACAAATGTCGCCGCCCCCCCCAACAAATGTCTCCGCCCCAAACCAATGTCGCCGCCCCGCACGGGTCTCCCGTGCACGACTGCTTGTATATATATATACAAGCAGTCGTGCCCGGGGACCCGTGCGGGTAACATTCGTCGTGGGTGCGACATTTGTCAAGGGTGCACCCATTTGTCGAGGGGACGACATTTGGCTGAGGCAGCAACATTGGTCGTGTGCGACATTTGTCGAGGGGCGACATTTGTCGTGGGGGCGACATTTATCTTGGGAGCGACATTCGTTCTCAAAATCTTCCATCTGTCGAACAGGTGGCTAAATCAGACTGAATCATTTTTGTCGTCTGCGAGTTGGGTGATCTTCGACCGCATCTATAAGAAGAGTTCTCAAAGTACAAGAAGAAATGACTAAAAAGACCACTCAAGATCCGTCTCAAACAATAAAAAGGAGGGGAGAGCTCTTGGGTGGTCTTCGGACTCATCTAGGCGGGCTTCGCCCGCTTCCGCACGGGCTTCGCTCATGCTATAGTGTCGCTGCGGCGGGCTACGCCCGCAACATATACATATGAGTACTCAAAATGACCGTAAAAAAATCTAAATCACGATTATATTTTTTACTTTGTAAAAAAACATATGTTTTCACATACAAAAAGACACAAATAAATGAAAAGAAGAGTTGATTACATGAAGGGTATTTTGGGCATCCAAATGTTACACCCATGACTCTTTGCTCTTTGCTTATAGTATAAAGATTATATATAGCAAAAGAGTCATGGTGTAACATTTGGATGCCCAAAATACCCTTCATGTAATCAACTCTTCTTTCATTTATTTGTGTCTTTTTGTATGTGAAAACATATGTTTTTTTACAAAGTAAAAAATATAATCGTGATTTAGATTTTTTTACGGTCATTTTGAGTACTCATATGTATATGTTGCGGGCGTAGCCCGCAGCGACACATATAGCACGGGCGAAGCCGTGCGGAAGCGGGCGAAGCCCGCCCTAGATGAGTCCGAAGACCACCCAAGAGCTCTCCCCTCCTTTTTATTTTGTTTAGACGGATCTTGAGTGGTCTTTTTAGTCATTTCTTCTTATACTTTGAGAACTCTTCTTATAGATGCGGTCGAAGATCACCCAACTCGCAGACGACAAAAATGATTCAGTCTGATTTAGCCACCCTGTTCGACAGATGGAGATTTTGAGAACGAATGTCGCTCCCAAGATAAATGTCGCCCCCACGACAAATGTCGCCCCCTCGACAAATGTCGCACCCACGACCAATGTTGCTGCCTCAGCCAAATGTCGTCCCCTCGACAATGGTGCACTCTTGACAAATGTCGCACCCACGACGAATGTTACCCGCACGGGGTCCCCCGGGCACGACTGCTTGTATATATATATACAAGCAGTCGTGCACGGGAGACCCCGTGCGGGGCGGCGACATTGGTTTGGGGCGGAGACATTTGTCGGGGGCGGCGACATTTGTCGGGGGGGCATTGGTCATTTGTTTTTTTTTCCAAATTTTAAAATTTTCACCTTAAAAATATTTTTGACATTTCTTTTTAAATTAAGTGCACATTTGATTCTTTTGAGATATGATGATTTCATCTACTTACTCGTGTAAATATTAAAATCATACAAAGAAATTTCAATTTTTACTTAATGTTTGGGTTGAGTTTGAATCTTACTTCCGCCATTTCAAGCAAAGGAGTTTTGGCAACCACGGGGCTTGGGGCGTGCGGAATAGAAAACCTAAAGTGTGGTTATCTATTTTGGGGAAAAACACCCTAAATAGAGTGCAGATAGACAACAATGCAGTGCAGATAACAATCAGCTTATTTAATGTAACTTAAAATAAATACAATATTAATGAATCAACTTCGTTAATGTTGTGGCCTAACTCGACGTCCCGGTCGGACCGGAATAATTTGGACCGCCTTAGCTCTCGGAACGGTCGAGCGCGCACACAGTCAATGAGATGAGTGGATCATACACACGAAGTTTTAACGCGGAAAAAACCCCTCAACCGGGTAAAAAATCATGTGACCGGATCTGTGGCTGTCAAAGTTCATTATTTCCTGACTGTTACAACTTGTTCGTTGAATCGATGGTGACAGACCGCCTCTCCTTACAATTTTGAGATGAGAGGACACTTAGCACACGACGGACGACAAGTCTCGCGCCAGGTGTTTTTTACAAATTGCACTTTGCGACGGAGGGGTCCACTGGGCGTCTCCTGGCTCAGGACGTGGGAGCGGAGTACTTGAATTTGCGGTTGCGAAGGTCTCTTGGAAATTGAGAGAATGAGCTTCGTCAGGTGGCTTGAACGTGGCTCGTACGTGGCTCGGGTGCGGCTTGAATGCGACTCGGGTGCTGCTCGTAGGAGGAATCCGACAGAGCTTCGACCTAAGGAAGAAGAAGACTCTGAGGAAAAAAGTGAGAAATGAGGAGGCATGAGGCTCCTTTTATAGGCTTCATGGGGTGGTTATGGTGGTTACGCGGCTATCCGCACACCGTAACCACCCAAAATTAATATTTCTCTCATAGTTTAAGGTGCACATTTATGATAATTAATACTGCTATTTGCACCGTAAATAATTATTAAATTATTAATTAAATTCCTCCACTAATCTGGTGGTTAGTGGGTGGTTACACACGAATCGGACGGCGGGGAACGACCCCAAACGATCGGACGGCGGGGGCGGAACTCCACGGACGGCCAGCGAACTCGTCGCCGAATTTGTCGGCGAGGGGAGGACCGCCAACGGTGGCCGAGGAGGAGCGGCTGGCGCGACCGCTCTCTCGGCCGCTGCCGGCGGCCGAGGGAGGGAGCGGCACGCGCGACCGCTCTCTCGGCCGCGGCCGGCGCGCCGAGGGAGGGAGCGGCTCATGCGACCGCTTCCTGAACCGCGGCCGGCGCAGCCGCTTGCTCGGCCGCGGTCGGCGGCCGAGTGAGAGCGCCCCGCGCGGCCGCTCTCCCAGCGGCGGCTGGCGGCTGGGAGAGAGCGGCCGCGCAGCCGCTCTTCCGGCTGCGGTCGGCGGCCGAAGGGGAGAAGCCCTTGCGGCCGCTCTTTCGACCGATGTGGGCGACCGGGGGAGAGCGGTCTGGGAGGCCGCTCTCTCGGTCGCGGCCGGCGGCCGCGGGGGAGCAGCCCTCGCGACCGCTTGTTCGGTCACGGCCGGTTGCCGAGGGGGAGCAGCGGCCGCGGCCGCCCCCTCGGTCACGCGCCGGCGGTCGGCGTGGCGAGAGGAGGGGGAGGTCGATGTCCTGAAAGGAGGCCATCCGCCCGTCGCCGGCGAGGCAGCGCCCGCAGCAGTTCATCCATTACGCGTGATGGGATCGGTGTGCGGGGGGATCGGGCGCGGTGATCGCGCGTGCTATCAAACCCATGATCCCACTACTTTTGAGGTGGAGATCATGGGTGTGTGGTTATGTGCACTATACTTATAAAATGGATATCATTCCTAACAATTGCCCTCCAGATGCTTGTTGCAAGAGACCGGCTCGGACGAAGAAAAACAAGGATTTTTCTTTGCTCGTTTTTTATGGTGGCGACGATGGAGAACGGTGAAGGACTTGAGATGGCGAGTAGTGGCGCCTGCGAGGCCGATGCGTCTTCGCTCTTCCCTCACTGACGATCAGGTTGCGATTTGGAGGAGAAGGTTCAGTCTGCCTGCCGACCTTGAAGTGAAGATACCGCGTGTTGAGGAGGGGGTTCGAAATCCTCCTCGCGGTTGGTTGACGATCTGCGAGACTACTTTGAGATCGGGTTTCCGATTCCCCCATGCGAGGAAGTGATCGAGATCCTGAAGTTTTGTAGCGTGCTGATTTCCCAGTTTACTCCCTTGGGGGTAGTACGCCTCATGAGATTGATTGTCTTTTTTCGGGAACCTGGCGGGAAACTCTCTTTGGATTGCTTCCTAGATTGGTTCGATATTCGCTCTGATGGTGGTGAGCATGTAGAAATTCATAGTAACAAGAGCTGGCTTGATTTTGAGACTCGGACGGACCGTCGCCACGGAAATACTTTATTTGGTTATGTCAAGAACTCTTGGGGCTTGCCGGAGCTATGTGTTGAAGTATTAGACCGGGCGGCCTTGCGGTCTGTTGGAGTATTAGACCCGGGTGACCTCGCGTCTTGTCTGGCAGGTTGTTGACTGCGCGGTCTAGCGGTTCCTTTCCAGCAGGTTCATATTCAGACTGTTGTTGTTTGTAGTCCGAGCGGTCTAGCGGTCTCACTCAGAAGCCTGGGACCGGGCGGTCTATCGGTCTCCTATTGCGGCATGTTCTCTTCCTGCTGGAGTTGCCGAGCGGTTAGCCCATCTGTCTAAACCGCGCGGCCTGTGCGGTCTCTTTAATTTCTAGCCGCTCAGCCCTGTACATTTTTAGTCTCACATTGTTTGTTTGTACTATCTCATATCTCCTCCATTCTATAAAAGGGAGGTTATACTTTTTGTAAATGATATCTTTTTGAATAATAAACCTTTCAATTATTCAAATTTATGTTTGTTTTTTTAGCTACGTGTTCGCTATTTTCACATGGTATCAGAGCACTCGGTCCTTTCCTCCTGACTGAGCTTTATCTGCACGTGCGGCTTGTTTCCTCTTTCCGCGACCTGTTCTCGCGGCTTATTTTTTCTTATGTTCGCTGCCCTGTTCGCGTGACTTTCTTTGGCCTGTTCTCTTGGGTCTCTTGCTTCCTCTTCTCTTTTGTTCGCTCGACCTCTTTCAGTTCGCGCGACTCTCTTTCTCTGTGCCTTGGTCTGCTTCCTGGCCGCTGGTGTTTTGCCACTGTGCCGCTACAGCATCTTCTCTTTAGCCCGCTGCGGTTTCGTCCTTGTTCGTTGTGGTTTCTTTCTCGTATCCCGGCCTCCTCATTAGGTCGTGTGGGTTGCTCTCTTTTTTCTCTCCCTGCGGCTTCTCTTCTTCTCGCGCGGTTTCCTGCCTTCTCTATGACCACTTCTGGTCTCTCCACCCCTGTTATCTCTACCTCCACCACTCCTGCATCTCCTCCTCCTCATACTACTCCTTCGGGCAACCTTGACACGCTTTCTAAACTTGTTGGCTCCAACTATCCTGATTGGAGCGTTTCTTTCACCTTTCTTCTTCGCTCTCAGTGCAAGCGTCATCACCTCATTGATGACCCTCCTCCTCTTGACTCTCCTCAATTTGATGACTGGGATGCGAGTGATGCCTTTGTCCGCACTTGGCTGGCCAACAACATCTCTGATGAGTGTCTTCTCGTCATTCGCCATGATGAGACGGTCAAGGCCGCTTGGCTTCAGCTAGCGCTCTCTATTCGAAGGGGGGCCAGATGTCCCGCATTTATACTCTTTATGCGGACCTCTTCGCCCGCTCTTCCATGTCTCCTCTGCGGCTTATCAGCAGGTTCAGGCTCTTGGCGCCGAGATCCTCCAGAACCGCCCCTTCTCCGCGGACTTGGCCGACCAGCACAAACACTTCTAGGAACTCCTGGTTGTTTGTTATATTCTCCGTCTTCCCAACTCCTATGATATGATCCGCCAGCAGATCTTGGGTGAGGCGGAATCTCCTACTTTGGATGCCACCCGCGGCTCGCATTGCTGTTGTTACTTCGCTACTCCAGCGGCCTCTGTTGACCTCCCCCCTTCCCAGGACTCCTATGCTCACCAGGCTCAGCGGGGGGGCCCTAGTGGCCGCAGCCACTCAGGCGGGCGTAGTTCGTCCAGGTTCCTCTGCTCTCACTGTGGTCGTACCGGCCATTCTGTTGACCGCTGCTAGTAGAAACATCCTCATCTTCGCCCTTCCGGTGATACTCCTTCCTCGACCTCCGCCTCCTCTCGTTCATCTGCCTCTGTGGCCACGACGTCAGGTAGTGCCCACGTCGTTACCCAAGGTAAATGGTTGATTGACTCGGGTGCTACAAATCATATGACTGGCAACCCTCATTGCTTCTCTCTCCTTGAAACGCATGACCGGCTGCCCCCGATTCGTGTGACGGATGGTTCACCGTCCCCGGTTCTTGAGACGGAATGGTTCAAGTCACCCCGTCGCTTCGCTTGGAGGACACTCTCTATGTCCCGAAGTTCCAATGCAATTTATTATCTGTTACTACTTTATGCCGACAACTTCAGTGCTCCGTCTTATTCACTCTCACTTCTTATTCTTTTCAGGACCCGAGGACCCAGCGGACGATTGCTAATGGGACTGACAGCGGCGACCTCTACTTCCTCGACAATGTTTCCGCTCTGTCCGCCTACTCCTCTACAGATATTCTTCAATGGCATCTTCGCCTTGGACATCCTCCTCCTCGGATTCTTCGACAGCTTCTGCCCCACTTACCTCCGATCAGTTCTCCGCTCAACTGTGATGTGTGTCAACTTGGCAAACATCATCGCTCCTCCTTCCCGCCGAAGCAAGGCCGTGGCTCCTCTCGCCTGTTTGATCTCATTCATTCTGATGTCTGGGGTCATGCTCCTATCCTCACCGTTGGTCGGGGTAGTTCCTACTTTGTAACTTTTATATATGATTTTTCTAGATGTACCTGGGTCTATCTATTAAAAGATCGCTCTGAACTCTTTTCTATCTGACAATCCTTCTATTTTATGATTAAAACTCAATTTGGCATTTCTATTAAAGTTTTTCGCTCTGATAATGCTAAGTAATATCTTAGTCATGAGTTCTCCTCTTTCTTTCGGCAACATGATCTTCTTCATCAAACCATCTGTGTTTACACCTCCCAGCAGAATGGGGTGGCGGAGCGTAAAAATTGTCACCTCCTTGATGTCGCTCGCACTCTCATGACGTAGATGCAAGTGCCCCGCTCCTACTGGGGCTACGTTGTGCTCCTCACCTGCTATCTCATCAATCATCTTCCTCCACGGTTCTCCACGGTCAGACCCCTTCTCCATTCTATACCCCTGCAAGGAACCTTTTCCTCTCCCTCTTCGTGTCTTTGGGTGTACGACCTTTGTTCATGCTCCGTCTGCTACCCGCGACAAGCTTTCCTCCCATTCCACCAAGTGTGTCTTTTTGGGGTACTCTACCACTCAAAAAGGCTATTGTTGTTTTGACCCGTTTTTCTCGCAAACAATTTGTCTCTGCAGACGTGACATTCTTCGAGAATGCATCCTACTTCTCTGTTGACTCCCCTCTTCCTCCTGATGTCTATGCTTCTCCACCGCCTCTCTCCATTCCTTCCACGCCTATCAACGTCTTCCCTCTTCCCTCATCTCCTCCTCCATCTCCTTCTCTGTCCGTCTCACCCCCTACTCCTCCTCCCTCTTCTCCGCAGCCGTCTCTCTCTAGTCTCGGGCTAGCCTTCTCCGCCACGGACGCTCCGGTCGCTGAGGCACGCGTCGACCTGGATCTTCCCATTGCTCTTCACAAAGGGGTGCGGGCGTGTATTCAACACCGCGCTTGCGACAATTGTTTCCTATTGTTGAAGTATTAGACCGGGCGGCCTTACGGTCTTCTCCAGCGGTTTGTTGACCGAGCGGTCTGGCGGTCTCCTCAGAAGCCTGGAGACCGGGCGGTCTATCGATCTCTCGTTGCGGCCTGTTCTAGCCTGATGGAGTTGCCGAGCGGTTATCTCATTTGTCTAACCGCGCGGCCTATGCGGTCTCCTTTATTTCTAGCCGCCCAGTTCTGTAAATATTTAGTCCCACATTGTTTATTTGTTCTCTCCCATATCCCCTCCATTCTATAAAAGGGAGGTCATACCTTTGTAAATGATATCTTTTTTTGATAATAAAATTTCAATTATTCAAAACTCTATCCGTTTTCTCTTGCTAGTTCGCTACTTTTAACATGGTATCAGAGCACTCGATCTACTCCTCCTGATTCTCTGTGTCTTCCTGTCCGCGCGGCTTGTCGTACCGGTTTACACCCTGTCCGCGCGGCCTCTTTCTCTCCTTGTTGGCTGCCCTCTGTGTGCGCGATTTTTTGTCTCTTCCAAGTCGCCGCCTCTTCTCGCAGCGCCCTGCTTCTGTTCGCGCGGCCTGTCCTCTAGCCGTTCGACTTCTTCCCCTTCTTCTCGCAGCGCCCTGTTTTCCTCCTGCTTGTGTGCTCTCTTTGCTTCTCGCGGCTTGTTTTCTGCCTTACGCGACCTGTCTTCGCGGCTTGTCTTCTCTTCTGTCCGCTGCCCTGTTCGCGCGGCTTGCGACTTGTTCTAGTCGCTGCTTCTTACTGGTTCTTCTCTTCTGTTCGCTCGGATTTTTTAGTCCGCGCGACCTCTTTCCCGCTGTGCCTTGTTTGCCTTCTGGCCGCTTGTGTTCGCGCGGCTTCTTCCTTTTAAACCGCTGCGGCTTCTTGCTGTGTTCGATGACTACTTCCGGTCTCACCACCCCCGTTCTCTCCACCACTCCTGCAGCCCCTTCTCCACCTCCTCCTTCGGGCAACCTTGGCACCCTTTCTAAGCTGGTTGGCTCCAACTATCCCGATTGGAGCGTTTCTTTCACCTTCCTCTTTGCTCTCAGCGCAAGCGTCATCACCTCACTCACGATGGCCCTCCTCCTCGTACCTCTCCTGAGTTTGATGACTGGGATGCGAGTGATGCTCTTGTTCGCACTTGGCTGGCCAACAACCTCTCTAATGAGTGCCTTCCCGTCATTCGTCATGATGAGACGGTCAAGGCCGCCTGGCTTCACCTTGCTGCTCTCTATTCTAAGGGGGGTCAGACGTCCCGCATTTATACTCTCTATGCGGACCTCTTCGCCCGCCCTTCTATGTCTCCTGCTGCGGCTTATCAGCAGGTTCAGGCTCTTGGTGCTGAAATCCTCCAGAATCGCCCCTTCTCGGCGACTTGGCCGACCAACACAAACACTTCCAGGAACTCCTGGTTGTTTGTTATCTTCTCCCGTCTTCCTGATTCCTATGATATGATCCGCCAACAGATCCTGGGTGAGGAGGAATCTCCTACCTTGGATGCCACCGCAGCTCGCATTACCGCTGTTACTTCGCTGCTTCAGCGGCCTCTGTTGGCCTCCCCACCTTCCCAGGATTCCTTTGCTCATCAGGCTCAGAAGGGGGGTCCTAGTGGTCGTGGTTACTCCGGCGGCCGGGGGTCATCCCGTTTCCTCTGCTCTCACTGTGGTCGCACCGGCCATTCTGTTGACCGCTGCTGGCAGAAACGTCCTCATTTTCGCCCTTCCGGTGATGCTCCTTCTTTGGCCTCCGCCTCTTCTCTCGGCTGTCTGCTTCTGTCGCCACGACGTCAGGTAGTGCCCACGTCGTTACCCAAGGTAAATGGCTGATTGACTCTTGTGCTACGAATCATATGACAGGCAACCCTCATTGCTTCTCCCGTCTTAAGACACATGACCGCTTACCCCCGGTTCGTGTGGCGGATGGTTCACCGTCCCCGATTCATGGGACGGGCATGGTTCAACTCACCCCCTCGCTCTGCTTGGAGGACACTCTATATGTCCCAAAGTTCCTGTGCAATTTATTATCTGTTACTACTTTATGCCGCCAACTTCAGTACTCTGTCTTGTTCACTCCAACTACTTGTTCTTTTCAGGACCCGAGGACCCAGAGGACGATTGCTACTGGGACTGAGAGTGGTGGCCTCTACTTCCTCGACGATGTTTCCGCTCTGTCTGCCTACTCCTCCTCCACCGATCTCCTTCAGTGGCATCTTCGCCTTGGACATCCTCCTCCTCAGATTCTTCGCCAGCTTCTGCCTCACTTACCTCCTGCCAGTTCTCCGCTCCACTGTGATGCGTATCAGCTTGGCAAACATCATCGCTCCTCCTTCCCTCCGAAGCAAGGCCGTGGCTCCTCTCGCCCGTTTGATCTTATTCATTCTGATGTATGAGGTCCGCCCCTACCCTCACTGTTGGTCGGGTAGTTCCTATTTTGTCACTTTTATAGATGATTTTTCACGATGTACTTGGGTGTATCTATTAAAAGATCGCTCTGAACTCTTTTTTGTGTGGCAATCATTTTATTTTATGATTCAGACTCAGTTTGACCTGTCTATTAAAGTTTTACGTTCTGATAATGCCAAAGAATATTTTAATCATGAGTTCTCATCTTTCTTTCACCAACATGGTCTTCTTCATCAAACTACTTGTGTTTACACCTCCCAGCAAAATGGGGTGGCGGAGCGCAAAAACCGTCACCTCCTTGATGTTGCTCGTACTCTCATGACGCAGATGCACGTACCTCTCGCTCCTACTGGGGCTACGTTGTCCTCCTCGCCTGCTACCTCATCAATCGTCTTCCCTCCACAGTTCTCCCAGGCCAGACCCCCTTCTCCATTCTCTACCGCCACAAGGAACCGTTTCCTCTCCCTCTCCGTGTCTTTGGCTGTATGGCCTTTGTTCACGCTCCCTCCGCTACTCGCGACAAGCTTTCCCCCCGTTCCACCAAGTGTGTCTTTCTGGGGTACTCTACCACTCAGAAAGGCTATTGCTGTTTTGACCCCCTTCTCCGCAAGAAATTTGTCTCCGCGGATGTGACATTTTTTGAGAATGCTTCCTACTTCTCTCCTACCTCCTCTCTTCCTTCTGATCTCTCCGTTCCCTCCATGCCTCTCGACGTCTCCCCACCTCCGTCTCCTCCTCCACCGTCTCCTTCCCTGTCCATCTCTCCACCTACCCCTCCTCCCTCCTCTCCGCTGCCGTCTCTCTCTAGTCCCGGGCCAGCCTTCTCCGCCACGGACGCTCCGGTCGCTGACGCACCCGTCGACCTGGATCTTCCCATTGCTCTTCGCAAAGGGGTGCGGGCGTGTACTCAACACCCGCTTGCGGCAGTTGTTTCATATGATCGGCTTTCTCCTTCTCGCAGGTGTTTTGCCTTGGCTATCTCCGCTACTTCTACTCCCCGCACCTACCAGGAGGCTCTTGCTCTCCCTCATTGGAAGTCTGTCATGGATGAGGAGATGGCTACTCTTACTGAACGGGTACCTGGAACCTTGTTCCTCCTCCCGTGAGCACTGATGTGGTTGGCTGTCGCTGGGTCTTCGCTGTGAAGTTTCGGCCCGACGGCACTGTGGATCGCTACAAGGCCCGGCTGGTGGCCAAAGGCTTCACTCAGACTTATGACATTGATTACTTTGACATTTTCTCTTTGGTTGCTCGCCTCAACACCATCCGGGTTCTTCTCTATGTGGCTGTTAACCGGGATTGGGTCATTTCCCAGCTTGATGTGAAGAATGCTTTTCTCTATGGCGATCTTCAGGAGGACGTTTACATGGAGCAACCTCCGGGGTATGTTGCTCAGGGGGACACGCGTATGTCATTTGAAGAAGGCCATTTATGGCCTAAAGCAGAGCCCTCGGGCGTGGTTCGACAAATTTAGTGGTATTGTGGCTACCATCGGCTTTATAAGGAGTTCGGCATCACACTCCTTATTCATTCGCAAAACGGCCTCGGGACTGGTGGTTTTGGCAGTATATGTGGTGATATTCTTCTTACTGACGATGATTGAGATGGGGTGGACTTGACAAAGAAGCACCTCCATCAACACTTGGTCACGAAGGATATGGGTTCCCCGAAATACTTCTTGGGGATAAAAATCACTCGGAAACCTGACTCGTTGGTTCCCTCCCAACGGAAGTATGCCCTTGATCTTCTACAAGAAGCCGGATTGACAGGTGCCAAACCGGCTCGGTTTCCCATGGCTATTGGAGAAGACAAAACCTGGACGGATGATTCGCCTCTTCTATCTGATGTCATCAGGTACAGACTTTGGTTGGCAAACTCATCTATCTCACGGTGACTAGACCCGACATCGCCTATGCTGTAGGCAAGGTCAGTCAGTTTATGCAAGCTCCCAGGGAGTGTCACCTTCAGTCTGCCCTGAAGATTTTAGAGTATGTCAAAGCAGCTCCAGGCAAAGGGCTTATCTTTCAGAAGAATGGTCATCTGAGGGTTGAGGCCTACTCAGATTCTAGTTACGCGGATGACAAAGGCGATCGTAAATCCACCTCAGGTTTTTGTATCTTTGTTGGAGGAAATCTGGTGAGTTGGAAGAGCAAGAAACAGTCCGTTGTCTCCAGATCCAGTGCAGAAGCCGAATACCAGAGTATGACGTCAACCACGTGTGAGTTAAAGTGGTTGCGGGCTCTCATGCTTGACCTAGGGGAGGTCTATGACTATCTGCTTCCTATGTTCTGTGATAACAAGGCCGCCATATACATATCCAGAAATCCAGTCTTCCATGAGAGAACAAAGCATATAGAGGTTGACTGCCACTTCATTCGGGAAGAGATTTTGAAGAAACAGATTCTGTACACCGTTTGTCACCTCTGACAAAGAATTGACAGATATCTTCACGAATCCGCTCTCTACTTCCTTCTTCCACGTTTGTGACAAGCTGGGCATGATTGATATATATGCTCCAGCTTGAGGGGGAGTGTTGAAGTATTAGACCGGGCGGCCTTGCGGTCTTCTCCAGCGGTTTGTTGACCGAGCGGTTTGGCGGTCTCCTCAGAAGTCTGGAGACCGGGCGGTCCATCGATCTCCCGTTGCGGCCTGTTCTAGCCTGATGGAGTTGCCGAGCGGTTATCTCATTTGTCTAACCGCGCGGCCTATGCGGTCTCCTTTATTTCTAGCCGCCCAGTTCTGTAAATATTTAGTCCCGCATTGTTTATTTGTTCTCTCCCATATCCTCTCCATTCTATAAAAGGGAGGTCATACCTTTGTAAATGATATCTTTTTTGGATAATAAAATTTCAATTATTCAAAACTCTATCCGTTTTCTCTTGCTAGTTCGCTACTTTTAACACCTATAAGCGGCTTTCTCCTTCTCGCAGTGTTTTGCATTGTCTATATCCGCTGCTACCACTCCCCGCACCTACCAAAGGCTCTTGTTATTTCTCATTGGAAATCTGCCATGGATGAAGAGATGGCTACTCTTACTGAAAGGGGTACCTGGACCCTTATTCCTCCACCAGTGGGTACTGATGTGGTTGGCTGTCGCTGGGGTATTTGTTGTAAAATTTTGCCCCGACGGCACTGTGGATCGCTACAAGGCCCGACTGGTGGTCAAAGGCTTCACTCAGACTTACGACATTGATTACTTTGATACTTTCTTCCGGTTGCTCGCCTCAGCACCATCCGGGTTCTTCTCTCTGTGGTTGTTAACCGGGATTGGGCTATTTCCGCTTGATGTCAAGAATGTCTTTCTCTATGGAGATCTTCAGGAGGACGTCTACATGGAGCAACCTCCTGGGTATGTTGCTCAGGGGGACACGTGTATGCCCGGTTGAAGAGGCCATTTATGGCCTAAAGCAGAGCCCTCGGGCGTGGTTCAACAAGTTTAGTGGCATTGTGGCTACCATCGGCTTTACAAGGAGTTCGGCTGATCACTCCTTATTTATTCGCAAAACAGCCTCGAGACTGGTGGTTTTGGCAGTGTATGTGGATGATATTCTTCTTACTGGCGATGACCAAGCTGGGGTGGACTTGACGAAGAAACACCTCTGTCAACACCTGGTCACGAAGGATATGGGCTCCCCGAAATACTTTTTGGGGATAAAAATCTCTCGAAAGCTTGACTCGTTGGTTCTCTCCCAACGGAAGTATGTCCTTGATCTTCTACAAGAGGCAGGATTGACAGGTGCCAAACCGGCCAGGTTTTCCATGACTATTTGAAAAGACAAAACATGGACGGATGACTCGCCTCTTCTATCTGATGTCACAAGATACAGACGTTTGGTGGGCAAACTCATCTATCTCACGGTGACAAGACCCGACATCTCCTATGTTGTAGGCAAGGTCAGTCAGTTTTATGCAAGCTCCCAGGGAGTGCCATCTCCAGTCTGCCTTAAAGATTTTAGAGTATGTCAAAGCAGCACCGGGGAAAGGGCTAATCTTTCAGAAAAATGGTCATCTGAGGGTTGAAGCCTACTCAAATTCAAGCTATGCGGATGATAAAGGAGATCGTAAATCCACATCAGGTTTTGTACTTTTGTTGGAGGAAATCTTGTGACTTGGAAGAGCAAGAAACAGTTTGTTGTCTCCAGATCCAGTGCAGAAGCCGAATACCGGAGTATGGCGTCAACCACGTGTGAGTTAAAGTGGTTGTGGGGTCTCATGCTTGACCTAGGAGAGGTCTATGACTATCCTCTTCCTATGTTCTGTGACAACAAGGCCGCTATATACATATCCAAAAATCCGGTCTTCCATGAGAGAACAAAGCATATAGAGGTTGACTGTCACTTCATTCAGGTGGAGGTTTTGAAGAAACAGATTTGTACTCTGTTTATCACCTCTGACAAAGAATTGGCAGATATCTTCACAAAACCGGTCTCTACTTCCTTCTTCCACATTTGTGACAAGCTAAGCATGATTGATATCTATGCTCCAGCTTGAGGGGGAGTATTAAGTATTAGAACCGGGCGGCCTTGCGGTCTGTTGGAGTATTAGACCGGGCGGCCTCGCGGTCTTGTTTGGCGGGTTGTTGACTGCGCGGTCTAGCGATTCCTTTCCAGCAGTTTCATATTCAGACTGTTGTTGTTTGTACTCTGAGCGGTCTGGCGGTCTCACTCAGAAGCCTGGAGACCGGGCGGTCTATCGGTCTCCTATTGCGGCATGTTCTCTTCCTGCTGGATTTGCCGAGCGGTTAGCCCATCTGTCTAACCGCGCGGCCTGTGCGGTCTCTTTAATTTCTAGCCGCTCAGCCCTGTACATTTTTAGTCCCACATTGTTTGTTTGTATTCTCTCATATCTCCTCCATTCTATAAAAGGGAGGTCATACATTTGTAAATGATATCCTTTTTGAATAATAAACTTTCAATTATTCAAATTTCTGTCTGTTTTTCAGCTGCGTGTTCGCTACTTTCACACTATGGAACGCATTGTCCGATCGTTGCTGTCGCCAAAAGTGGAGAGGGTGGGAGTTTTTTACGGTGTTAGGATTTTCAGAGCCCCGTGAGTTGGCAAACTGGGTGTTCAATGTTTCTTCGTTTGTGGAAGAGAAACGCTTGTTGCGGTATGATATTTCTTCAAACTCTGAGCGGATTACTGAGACATCTTCAGATTGTGATCGGAAGCGGAAGGCCACTGTAGTTTCTCGTGATAGCGATAGTGCGGCGCCTTGTTCGATTTCTCTGAGTGGCATCACTCCTTTTGGTGGTCATGGCGGTTCAACTCCCGAGGTACGGGTGCTTGGATTTTCTACCCCCCCCCCCCCCCCCCCCGGGCTTCCCCTACGGAGGCGGCGATGAATGATGTGGTAAGCAAGCTTGATTATTTTTGGTTCTTCTTCGTTGTTGTGTTGTACTGACTTTTCTTCGTCTTTTCCCTTGTAGATTGAAGCCCGATTTCAAATTGTCGTTACTTGGAATGATCATTACATGAGCTTGAAGGACGGGTATTTGGCCCTTCAGGAGGAGTTTCGGGCGGCGGCGCGCTCGCTTGCCACTCTAAGGGATGATCATGACCGGGACATTTACCGATTTCGCCGGATTGGATCGGAGTTGAAGGCGAAATTGGAAGAGGCTCGAGCGTCTTTGGAGGTGGAAAAATCTCTGGTGGAAAGAACTACACAATTACTGAAGCGTGCCCAAGAGGAGACTTCTCGTTTAGAGACAGAGTTTTGTGCGACGAAGGCCCAAGTGGAGGTGTTATCTTCTGATAGCCGTGTGTCAAAGTTGAAGGTTGTCGGACTTGCGGAGTACATGGAGTCTCTGGATTATATGCGAGATCGTTGTTTGAATATTAGCGAGGAGGTTCGTGATGAGATCTGGAGCAAGGAGGTGGAGCTTCAGATGGAAGACGTTCGGGAGCTGGCGCTTAGGCGTGGTTTTGAAGGCTTTTCATCTTGTTGGCAGGAGCTTGGGATGCGATGTATCTTGTACAACCCCGTGTTCGCCGAGTGGGCCCACCAGGCCAAGCAAGCGAGCCAGGGGGACTGGCCCGCGCTAGTACCATGGACGGGCGAGTCCAGATGGCCGGCCCGCTCTCGCCAGGCCAAGCCGGGCTGGCTGCGCGAACCAGCTCGCCCAGACCGCGCCCGCCTGGGCGACCTCATCGCCAGCCCGCCTCCTAATAAGAGCTGACGAGCCGTGGCGGCCCGGCTCGCGCTCGCCTAAGGATGAAAGGCGAGCTGCGGGAGCCAGGTCGCGTTCGCCCAGCAGTTGTGGCGAGTCGACCCCTTGTACGAGAAATGCGGCATGTAGGGTCCAGAGGCAAATTACCTGGATGCCCTTACTGGGGGTGCAAATAGCTTACCAGAACATCAGAGGTTGGCTATTTGCAGGCCATTTTCAGAAATCTATAAATAGACCCAAGGGGGTACCTCAGAAGGCACATTTTACTTGTGCCCCGGTCTTCTAGCGCTTTTTGAGGTAACCTTAGCCCGGCTCTTGGCTAAGGAGGGGAAGCGCTCTAAGCTCTTCCGGGTGTGTGGTGGGACCTCCACGCCGAGCCCTTGGGTCCATTCCTTGTTCCATTTCCTTGGTCGTTTGGCTCGCATGGGAGAAGTAAGTGTGCGATCACCCATTCCCCAAGGGTGAACTCCACACAGATCGAATTTTCGGTTTCAACATTTTTGGTGCGGTGAGCGTGGAACGTGGTCAGCACCGAAAATCTTTGGCAAGCTCAATGACTGGATGATCAGGGCAAGACTCGGATAGGTCCGACTCGCCTCCCCCTCCCCCTCTCGCCACAGTGGGGATGTTCAAAGAATTCAGGCAGGAGGTGCTCGGCCTCGTCTGGTTCGCACTCAGCGCGCGAGCCGAGTGCTCGACTCCAGCGGTTCCAGTTATCGTCTCCCCGACTCTGGGCGAGGACGCTCCCGGCACGCGAGCCAGGAAGGAGGTTGCAGAGGAGGGGAGAGGATGCGAGCTTCTCGGGCGAGTGCTTTTCCCGGGCTCGGCGAGCGGAGGCCGGTTCGGCGAGATGGGGGTGCGAGACCCTCCGGCTCGCCCAGCAGGGGGGGCAGCCCCTTCAACGAGTTGGTTTCTTCTGCCCAAGTTCTAGAGGGGTTCAGGGAGCCAGAGATGTCTTACTACACCGGGAAGGGAGACCCGGTCCAACACGTCCAGTGGTTTGAGGATGTGGTCTTGATCCGACATATGTCGGATGGGTTCAAGTGCAGGCTCTTCGCCATCACCCTCAAGGAGAAGGCGAGAGAGTCTACCCAGACCCCGAGCAGATCCCGCTGTCATGCTCTCACCTAGCTGGCAGGGCTGGATGACACTCGTGAAAGTCTACCCAGACGCCGAGCAGATCCTGTTGTTGGGCTCTCACCTAGCTTGCAGGACTGGATGTAACTCGAGAGAGACTACCCAGACCCCGAGCAGATCCCGCTGCCAGGCTCTCACCTAGCTGGCAGGGCTGGATGTCACTCGTGAGAGTCTACTAGACCCCGAGCAGATCCCGCTGCCAGGCTCTCACCTAGCTGGCAGGGCTGGATGTCACTCGAGAGAGTCTACCCAGACCCCGAGCAGATCCCGCTACCAGGCTCTCACCTATCTGGCAGGGCTGGATGTCACTCGAGAGAGTCTACCCAGACTCCGAGCAGATCCCGCTGCGAGGCTCTCACCTAGCTGGTAGGACTGAATGTCACTCGAGAGAGTCTACCCAGACCCCGAGTAGATCCCGCTGCCAGGCTCTCACCTAGCTGGCAGTGCTAGATGTCACTCGAGAGAGTCTACCCAGACCCCGAGCAGATCCCACTGTCAGGCTCTCACATAGCTGGCAGGGCTGGATGTCACTCGAGAGAGTCTACCCAGACCCCGAACAGATCCCGCTCTCAGGCTCTCACCTCGCTGGCAGGGCTGGATGTCACTCGTGAGAGTCTACCCAGACCCCGAGCAGATCCCGCTGACAGGCTCTCACCTAGCTGGCAGAGCTGGATGTCACTCGCGAGTCTACCCAGACCCCGAGCAGATCCCGTTGTCAGGCTCTCACCTAGCAGGCAGGGCTGGATGTCACTCGTGAGAGTCTACCCAGACCCCGAGAAGATCCCGCTGTCAGACTTTCACCTAGCTGGCAGGGCTGGATGTCATCGACAGAGTCTACCCACACCCCGAGTAGATCCCGCTTCAAGGCTCTCCCCTAGCTAGCAAGGCTGGATGTCACGTATGAGAGTATAACCCAGACCCCAAGCAGATCCCCTATCAGGCTCTCACCTAGCTGACAGGGCTGGATGTCACTCATGAAGTCTACCCGACCCGAGCAAATCCCGTTGTCAGGCCTCTCACCTAGCTGGCAGGGCTGGATGTTGTTGGAGTCACCATGATGATCTGGAAGTGATCAAGCATGTAATCTCACTGCCAACGCGATATGAGCCTGCAGGGTCGCACACAAGAGATGTGGAGAAGTTGGTTGACTGACTGTGTTGGTAAAGTTACCAATCACCGACCTGAATAGGGTTATGGGCAAAGTGTTGCCTTATAGGATCATCGGTTTGGGCAAATGTTGCCTTGAAGGGCTGGTTGGGATTGTCGTCCGAGGGTCGATGACATTAGTCGAGAATCGTCTTCTGATTCCCGCCGATCGGCGAGAATCGTCTCCTCTGATTCTCGCCGATCGACGAGAATCGTCGAGAATCAATTGTTGATTCTCGACGATCGACTACTTCGATAATTGTCGTCGACCGCGGCTCGACGATCGTCGAGTATCGTTGTGTATCGTCGAGCGCGGCTCGACGATCGGCGAGAATCGTCGAGTATTGAACTCTGATTCTCGCCGATCCAGTGTGATACTCGTCGAGTGATTCTCGCCGAACCTGCTCAGTGATTCTCGCCGATTGTCGCCGATTCTCACCGATTGATACTCGCCGATTCTGAACCCTAGTTCTGGGTGGTCTGCGGATAGCGATTTTCCTGGGTTTATTTATACCTCTAGCATAAATAGAACACTTAGGTTTTAATCGGGTGAGATCCTTTTGGCTACTCTGCGAATCGACCCCGACGGAAACGTTCCGCTCGTTCGCTCCGCCGATCCCGATCCCGCCGCCGGAAGAGTTTCCGCCGCCGTGTTCGCTCCGCTGCCACCTTTTTCTCCGGCGACTGTCGCTGGTGCTGCTCTTCCTGGCGCGGACCTAGCAGTCCGTGGATTAGCCGAGGTGCGGTCTTCTCCATCCGATCTTCCGTGCGACGGAAAGCTCGGCGTTCTCCCGCTCGTGTGGACTTCTGCAAAAACGTGGATACTATTCCACGTAGAACTCGCCACCAGCAAGCAGATAAAGTTTGGAGCATCTCCGTTGAGTTGTGACTCAACGCCACCGAGGTAATTTTTGCCTAGTTTTGTTAACTTCTTGATTCAACTGTTCATGGCCCGATCCACATCTCTTTGGGTTTTCTTGATGTTTTACTTTTCCGCTGCGTGCACAAGCGTTGTGCCAACCCTATAGAGAAACCCAGCAGTGGTATCAAAGCCAGGTTACGGCCATGATTGTTGTTTTGGAAGTTTGTTATTCCAGTGCGTGTAAACCTAGGGATTTAGAAGTGTTCTAAATGTCTAGATTTAGTCTTGGTCTCCTCGCCAAGAACGATTGGAATTTCGGTGGATTTCTAAGTGTTAGAAATTGTGATCTCCTTAGCAGTAACCATCCCTCGATTTTGTTTTGGATTTTGAATCCAACAAAGAGAGATGAGCTTGTCTACTGCTTTAAGTTGAGCTGTCTTTGCCTTTGTCCAATGCATGTAAATCTGAGGATTTGGAAATTTCCGGATGTTCAGATTTAGCCCTTCCTTCTATCAAATGAGGTTGATGGTGTCGGATGTGCACATAAGGGATGCATGTGGTTTTAGAAGAATTGTTTTTCTTTGGATGTGCACGTCGATCAAATGTTGATCATGGTTAATTGTTAACCTATATTTGAAATCCCTTCATCAAATATTAAGTGTTCGGATGCCTTCCGATGGATGACACTCTTCCTGCCTCGATCGATGAAGTGTGGGCTTGCCAAAGCAAGGTGCATTAATCTATCTTGGTAAGGGTGCGAGCGGATAATTGTGATATCCCACTGTCGACATCGGGTCCAGCTTAACTAGGTGACCTCAAAGGTTGAGTGCCTAGAGGCATAGGGTTGGCATGCACCATATGATGGATGCGAATAAGGAGTTATTCACCAACCATACAAGAATTGCATGAGGATGCAATTGGCAAGCGTTGCCTACCTAAATAACCGCATCGTGAGAGGAACGCCAAAGCGGACTCATAGTGTTGGTGAAATACGGATCTTGTCCACTAAGAGAGTAGCTCGCATGAACTCTCCGAATTGTTAGTGAGGGCTATCATTTCGAATAAAATAGTGGGAGTATTTTAATTGAAGTCCTAATTAGAATAAATTGTAATTGAAATTTAGGTACTGATTTTATTCTGCATAAATTCTTGTAGAATTCCATGGCAAGCGTTGCACACTCCACGTTGTCTCTGAGAGCCATCCTTGAGAAGGATAAGCTCAGTGGGACAAATTATATGGACTGGTATAGGAACCTGAGAATTGTTCTCAGGCAAGAGCGAAAGCTCTATGTCTTGGAAGAAGAAGCCCCCGAGGTGCCGACCGGGAACTCTTCCCGTGCTGAGAAAGATACTTATAAGAAGTATACTGACGATGCTTTGGATGTCGAGTGCCTTATGCTTGCCACCATGAACTCTGAGCTTCAGAAGCAACATGAGAACATGGGGTGCAAGGAGATTGACGAGCATCTCAAGAAAATGTTTCAAGGGCAGGCTCGTCAAGAGAGGTTCGACATCACGAAAGCGTTGTTTCAGTGCAAGATGGGAGTTCGAGACTCAGTAGGGACTCACGTACTCAAGATGATTGGGTATATAGAGAACCTTGAAAGGCTGGGTTTTCCTCTTGGTCAAGAGTTGGCCACGGATCTGATCCTGCAATCGTTGCCGGACAGTTATGAGCAGTTTGTCTTGAACTACAACATGAATGAGATAGACAAGACACTGCCCGAACTCCTAGGCATGTTGAGAACTGCCGAAATCAACATGAAGAAGGCCAAGCCTGCCAGCCCCATACTGATGGTGCATAAGGGCAAGGGCAAAGCCAAGGGCTCCAAGAAGACGAAGGTAGGACCTAAGTCATATCTTGAGCCCAAGTCTTCAGCACTGATGAAAAAGAAGAGCACGGTGAAGGAAGGGAAATGCCACCACTGTGGCAAGGCTGGTCATTGGCGGAGGAACTGTCCTTCATACATTGAGGGTCTGCAGAAATTGAGGGGAGGTATGACTTCCGCTTCTAATGTTTACGTTATAGAGATAAACCTTTCTGCTCCTTCATCTTGGGTATTGGATACCGGATGTGGTTCTCACATTTGTACAAATGTGCAGGAACTGGGAAGGAGAAGATTGCTGAGTAAAGGGGAGGTGGACCTCCGCGTCGGCAATGGAGCAAGAGTTGTTGCTGTAGCCGTAGGAGTTTACCGTCTTTCTTTGCCCAGTGGGCTTGTAATAGAACTAGATAACTGTTATTTTGTTCCGGCGATAACTAGAAACATTATATCTATTTCATGTTTGGACATGATTGGATTTTCTTTTATAATTAAGAACAATTGTTGTTCTATATTTAAGAATGATGTTTGTTATGCTGTAGCCCAATTGTTTAATGGTCTTTACGTTTTGAACTTGGACCATCTGATCTGTAATGTAGAAAACAATAAAAGACTAAGAACAAATGACTCGAACCCTACGTTTCTCTGGCATTGTCGTTTGGGCCATATCAACGAGAAGCGCATATCCAAACTCCATAGAGATGGACTTTTGGACTCATTTGATTATGAATCATTTGAGCGATGCGAATCTTGTTTGTTAGGCAAGATGACTAAAGCTCCTTTCACTGGTTATACTGAGAGGGCTGAGGATCTCTTGGGTGTTGTACATAGTGATGTATGCGGACCCATGAGTTCCATGGCTAGAGGAGGGTATTTCTACTTTGTTACATTTACTGATGATTTCAGTAGATACGGATATGTGTATCTTATGAAGTGCAAATCCGAGACCTTTGAAAAGTTCAAAGAGTTCAAGAATGAAGTAGAAAACCAGTTGGGTAAAAGGGTTAAAGCACTCCGATCTGATCGAGGTGGCGAATACCTGAGTCATGAGTTCCGTGATCATCTGAAAGAGTGTGGTATTGTATCACAGCTCACTCCACCTTAGAACACCACAACATAATGGTGTGTCTGAGAGGAGAAATCGTACTCTGTTAGACATGGTACGTTCGATGATGAGTCATGCAGACTTGCCTGTTTCCTTTTGGGGTTTTGCTTTAGAGACTGCTGCAATGACATTGAATCGCGCTCCAACTAAAACGGTTCTGAAGACACCATATGAGATATGGACTGGGAAGCGTCCTAGTATGTCGTTCATTAAAATTTGGGGCTGTGAGGCATACGTGAGACGTCAAATGCCTGACAAGCTGGAACCCAAATCGGATAAATGTTATCTGGTGGGATATCCTAAGGAAACGAAAGGGTATTACTTTTACCTACCGTCTGAGGGCAAAGTGTTTGTCGCAAGGACTGGTGTCTTCTTGGAGAAAGAGTTCTTATCAAGAAAGACTGAAAAGGTAGAGCTTGAAGAAGTTCAAGAACCACATGTAGTGAATGAACCGGAATTGGATTCTGAGTCAGGACTACAAGATGTTGTAGCTAGAGAACCTGCTCAGGGAACACAAGTCCTACGTAGATCTGGTAGACCGAGGTTTGAGCCTGAGAGATATGGATTTCTCGTGTCTCAAATAGGTAATGTGTTGCTTATGGATCATGATGATGAACCAGCAACCTACCAAGAGGCTATGAATGGACCGGACTCCGACAAATGGCTTGAGGCTATGAAATTCGAAATGGACTCCATGTATGCAAACCAAGTTTGGAACTTGGTGGAACCACCTGAAGGGGTACGACCCATAGGGTGCAAGTGGGTCTTCAAGAAGAAGACCGACATGGATGGGAATGTACAGACATTCAAAGGGCGACTGGTGGCTAAGGGTTTCAAGCAAATTCATGGTATTGACTATGATGAGACTTTTCCCCTGTTGTCATGGTAAAGTCCATTAGGATATTGCTTGCTATTGCTGCGTATTATGACTACGAGATCTGGCAGATGGATGTCAAAACGGCTTTCCTTAATGGAAACCTCCTTGAGAAAGTGTATATGACACAACCCGAGGGTTTTGTATCCCCAGATGAAGCCACTAAAATATGCAAGCTGAATAAGTCCATTTATGGACTGAAACAGGCCTCTCGAAGTTGGAATCTTCGTTTTGATGAGAAAATCAAAGAGTTTGGTTTCATCAAGAATGAAGATGAGCCTTGTGTTTACAAGCGAATCAGTGGGAGCATTGTTGTCTTCCTGATATTGTATGTAGATGACATACTGTTGATCGGGAATGACATTCCTACCCTGAAAGTTGTTAAGAACAACCTAGGGAACTGCTTTTCAATGAAGGATTTGGGTGAAGCGACTTATATACTTGGTATTAAGATCTATAGAGATAGATCGAAGAAGTTGCTGGGTTTGACCCAGAGTACGTACATCGAAAAGGTGTTGAAGCGGTTCAGCATGCTTGAGTCCAAGAAAGGATTTTTGCCCATGTCTCATGGTGTGAATCTCTCTAAGGACCAGTGTCCAAAGTCTTGTGAAGATAAGGACCGCATGAAGTTGATTCCATATGCTTCGGCAATTGGATCAATCATGTACGCGATGTTATGTACTCGACCCGATGTCTCCTTTGCTTTGAGCATGACTAGCAGGTATCAGTCGGACCCCGGTGAGTGTCACTGGATTGCAGTCAAGAATATCCTGAAGTACTTGAGAAGGACTAAGGACGTGTTCTTGGTGTATGGTGGAGAGGAAGAGCTCGTTGTAAGTGGTTACACGGATGCTAGCTTCCAAACTGATCGAGACGACTCCAAGTCTCAGTCAGGTTTTGTGTTTTGCCTGAATGGAGGAGCTGTAAGCTGGAAGAGTTCCAAGCAAGAGACAGTTGCTGATTCTACAACAGAGGCCGAGTATATCGCAGCAGCTAATGCGGCGAAGGAGGCTGTATGGATTAGGAAATTCATCGGCGAGCTTGATGTAGTTCCTAGCATTGTTGGTCCCGTAGTTCTCTACTTTGATAACAATGGTGCAATTGCACAATCTAAGGAACCTAGATCTCATCAGCGCTCCAAGCACATACTCCGGCATTTTCATCTTATTCGTGAGATTGTCGAACGAGGAGATGTAAACATTTGCAGAGTGCCGACTGAGGAAAATATTGCGGATCCGCTGACAAAGCCTCTCGCGCAGAGAAAGCATGATGGTCATACTAGATCGATGGGTATACGATACCTAAATGATCAACTCTAGCGAGAATCTTGTGGGTTGCATGTAATCTTGTATTTTGTTGGTTGTTTGTTCATATGATGAACTGTGTACCTAGTTTTCTTTTATAATTAAATGGCAAATTCTTTTATTATGAATTTTTCTATATATGATAGTTAAATGTTAACATAATAGATACTCTTAGAATGTTCGCTTCCATGGGACATCAAGTACGTGACTTGAATGTGAGAGCCCATGATTTTTGGAGCTTCATTCTTAAGGTCTCTGGTTGAGTATCATCATAGAAGCTAAGGGTGATGATGATACATGAAGGCTAGCACGTGTGTTGACTGATGACTGGTTCTCACAGGTCATGATATTGTGATATCAAGTCATCACGTGGGTACTTGTTAGTGAACAAGTTGTACTGGACAGACCCAACCTGAGACTACTCTGTGGATTGTCATCCAATCGTGTCACGAGTAGCTCTCAATTGACAATGGTGTTGTGATCCTTTGACCTGAAGTCACAACATTCATCAAGTGAGGAAGAGCGTGCTTTGATGCCATCTAAAGTCTTCCTTGAGAAAGGTTGATGATAAGGGTGGTTGTTGGGCATGTTACGAATCATTTGGGTGTTTGTGTGTGAGCAGATATGGGATTTGTCCTCCTGTATGACAGGAGTTGCATCCATGGGCCCCTTGATGGATCTGGACTGAGAAATGCATGGCCGTGCTTGGTTGAGTCAATATGTGATATTGGACTCACCATTCTCTGGAAGTCCGTCCTGGATCAAGAAACTTGGATTGAGCTATTACGAGGGTGACACGGTCCATGCCTCTAGTTCTTTCTGGATGTAAGGGACAAAGGGACAAAGACAACGCTGATACATTGGTCATATAGGCTTATGAGTTATAAACTCTTATTGCTTGGGGAGCAATGATGCATTGCTAGATGCCGCTCATTGTTTGTGAGGTTTTTGTTTTGATACTTTCGAGATCAAGTGGGAGTCTGTTGGAGTCACCATGATGATCTGGAAGTGATCAAACATGTAATCTCACTACCAACGCGATATGAGCCTGCAGGGTCGCACACAAGAGATGTGGAGAAGTTGGTTGACTGACTGTGTTGGTAAAGGTTACCAATCACCGACCTGAATAGGGTTATGGGCAAAGTGTTGCCTTATAGGATCATCGGGTTGGGCAAATGTTGCCTTGAAGGGCTGGTTGGGATTGTCGTCCGAGGGTCGATGATATTAGTCGAGAATCGTCTTCTGATTCCCGCCGATCGGCGAGAATCGTCTCTCTGATTCTCGCCGATCGACGAGAATCGTCGAGAATCAATTGTTAATTCTCGACGATCGACTACTTCGACAATTGTCGTCGACCGCGGCTCGACGATCGTCGAGTATCGTTGTGTATCGTCGAGCGCGGCTCGACGATCGGCGAGAATCGTCGAGTATTGAACTCTGATTCTCGCCGATCCAGTGTGTTGGGTATTGTATCCACGATTACCTAGATTTGAGGAAGCCCCCTGTCAAGCTAAGATGAATTCACAATGTATTTGATGAAACTTTTTCAAGTTGTACTTGCAGTTTCTCCACGCTAAGTGCACACCAATGTCAGGGTGCAGTAGGTCAATATACACGGGTCTGCACGACGTAATCCCTCGTTGAGCAGATCAGTGTGTTGGCCTATGTGTACTCTCTCTATTGGAGTGCACTTACTTTCAAGTACAGGGCCGTTCATATGTAAGAGAAGACAAGGAGCATGGAGGATCAAGGAGCAGCTCCTGGGTGGAAGACGTAAAATCGTCCAAGGTAAATTCGACGAGAATCACCAAGTGATTCTCGCCGAATCGACGAGAATCATTAGTGATTCTCGCCGTCTCCTTCTGGCCACCTCAAAATGGTGCCAAGTAAGATTCGGCGAGAATCACTTGTGATTCTCGCCGAACCAGTGGCCAAGCAGCCCATGTACACAAAGTAAAATTCGACGAGAATCACAAACGATTCTCGACGAATCGTCGAGAATCACTTGGTGATTCTCGCCGATTCGTCGAGAATCACCTGCGATTCTCGCCGAATTTTCCTTGGCGTTTTCTCTGGAATTTCCTGAACCAGATTCTGCCTTTGGACCAGTTTGAACCGGATTTCGGGGTTATACCTGTGGGTCCCACAACGGTCAAATTTGTTGTATCTACAGGGTATAAATACATGGGTATTTTGAACAGTAAATCCACGGAGAAGAGAGAAAGAAAACCGAGCCGCGACATAACCCTAAATTCGCGAAATCGCTCCGCTCCGCCGCCGCCGCTCGCGTCAAGTCGTCGCCGCCGCTGATCGATCTTCTTCCCGATCTCCGGTGACAGAAGCTTAGCAAAGTTTGAGTCTCACGCGTCTATCCGGAGATCTCTTGTCTCTCGATTTATTGACCGGGAAAAACTCCCCCGTCCGAATCGATCGAGACGACTGATCCTAGAGTGACCGTTGGTAGACCTAGCTTGCTTCGCTACGAAGTTTAGATCTCCAAGTTCAGCAGCCGCTCTTCATCATAGCCGCCGATCCCGAAGCTAGCCGCCGCTCGTGTGCCGCCGCCGGTTCCGGGGAGATCTTCTCCAAGAGAGACCGAGGTTGTAGACTCTTCATCGACTTCAAGAACACGTCGTCGAATGAAGAGGAACACCGTAGTCTCCAAAAGAAGTTTGTATTTCATATACATTCCATATTTAATTGTGTTGTAAGGGAACTTTTGTTCCGTGTTGTAAGGGTTGGGTGCAACCCGTTTTGTGGGAGTGTTGACTCTCACGTGTGGAAGGGCTCCTTCTGTTAGTGAAGGGATTGGATTTCAATCCCGTTGGAGAAGTGACCGAGTCGTCCCTTGTTGGGGAGATAGGTCGAAGGGGAAAGTGGATGTACCCAAGTCGGGGAACCACTATAAATTTGCTGTGTATTCTGTGTGCTGTGCTTGTTGTTTTTATTGTGCAGGTACATCCGTAAATTCCGCAAAAGAACCACACGTCACTTATTCCCCCCCCCCCCCCCATAGGTGCACATAGCTGACACTAGGTGAACTTTCAAGTGGTATCAGAGCGAGGTTACTCTTCAAAAAGGTTAACACCTTGAGTAGAATCCTGCCACCAGTGTCAGAAGCATGGATCTGGATTATGACGTATTGCCACTCAAACTCCCTGCATGCACAAAGGATTATTATCCCATCTGGAGGATGAGAGTGTTATTTCACCTGGATGCCATCGATCCACGAGCATCCCTCATCCTGGAAGAGGGTCCGTTTATCCCCATGAAGACCTCCGACTCTGGGATCCAAGTGCCCATGGGCATTGCTGAGATGTCTGAGATGGAACTATCTCTATTTCTCTTGGACGAGAGGATTCGACAAATTATCATGGATGTCTGGTCTGGAGCCTCTCGCTCTAGATTGGAAAAATGTACAACGACTAAATCTCTGTGGATGATGATCTCAGAGCTGATGGGGGGGTCAGAGAAAGCTGAAATATGCTGCCAATCAGAGGATGAGTCGTATGTGGGGGTCCTCACGTCTGAAGATGAATGCAAGGATCCTTCGGATTGCATCAGAGCTCCAGTATCCTTGTCAGAGACTGAAGAAGATAGTGAGGAAAGCAGCTCCGACGAGGACGAAACATTGGTCACTGATTCTAATGACAATAACTCAGATGAGAAGGTATCATCTTCATCCTGCCCCATATCTTTCGACTTTTCTGAAGACAGAAACTGCTCTCCTCCAGAAAATACTGATTCCCTGAAGAGAGCCCTTCAGGAAAGCAATCTACTTGCTGAGGAACAAGCTCAAGAGATTGCTCGACTGAAGATCTTGTTGGTTCTCCAATTGGCGTCCAACAAGGTCAAGGACTCTAAGATCTCAGCTCTAGAGAATAGTCTAGATAATGAGAAACGTATAGTATCAAACTTTTCCAAAGTTGATGCTATAAAGAGAAAGCAAGAAACCGGGTGGATTTCCCGGATTATTCAGGGATGGAGAAATGGGGAAACGGTATTCCGACCCCCCACTCCAAGCAGGAAGGCAACTCATCATGCCTTCAGGTATGACCACAGGAATAGTCGTGGTCACTGCAAGGATGATCTGTCCCCATGTGGAGACACCCGGCGTGCAAGGGCCGGTATGGCCACCCACGAGAGAATACCTAAGGCTCATTCTGAGCCCTTTGTATTCATAGCCACTGCCACAACAAAGTGTGGATCTGCATGTCCCAGCTCACAGGAGACCTCTCACCATTCGAGGACACGGGATAGGGTGGATAGAAGTCATGATGTCAGGCTTCATGGGGCCTCAGCAAGGGAGATGCCTGAAAGAATGGCACCACCTTCTCGGCCTCATAACGCTCACATCATGCATTCGTTCCACCCTTCCTCGTGTCACGATGGAAGAGGAATTTGTGTGACAAGAACATGCCCTATCTCGTTTAGACCTAGGACCGTGACTTCATCAGTCACTAGATCAGGGCGAAAAAGGCGATACAACATTTACCCTTGTTGGTGCTGCGGCAAAGTGGGGCACTTTGCCATTGACTGTTGGCACAACCCCTCTGTGCCCACAGCAAGGGCTTATCCACATTCTAGGGACAGAGGTAGTCTTCCAGACAGGTTTTCTGAAGGAAGGCAGTTGCGTGCTTATGCTAATAGAAACCTAGGACCCAATATGATTTGGGTTCCTAAGGTGAAGTAATTCTGTTTTGCAGGGTAGTCTAGGTCCCCGTAAATACGATGGGATCTGGACAGTAGGTGGCTCAAGGCTAACTTGGAACAAGCGTCTGCAATAACAGATGTGCTACCTGTTGAGCATACTCACTTTAAGCTACTAATGTGTTCTACCTGTGGGACTAAGACGATGACTCTCAAAATCCCAGGTAATTTTGATCAGTTCAAGGACTTGTGTCATAATGGATCCTCATTCAAAATATATATATACTTATATATATCATCATATACAGATCCTTCTTTGTATATTAGTGTATGTATGCACGTCTAAGGATTGGTTAACTCGATGCATGCAAACCTTTACACCTCAATAAAGGGTTAACGAAGACATGTCGTTGTAAATCTCGACAACATACAATTGACATTAAGAAGACTTTGCAAAAACCTCAGTAAAATTCAAATAGATTGACTTTAGAATATACTTGTATTTATCATTCTTTTTATTGACTTGACATCGGAAAATTTCTAAAATATTGCAAGCTTCTCAAATGTGAAAATCCCTAGTCAAGAGACCCCTCAATTTCGAATCAGATACATAGTATCAGAAGCCGAATTAACCAAATCTCCTGAATCCCGCCGAATTTGACAAAGCCGAATCATTTAAATCCCGTAAAACCCTTCGCCTTCCTCACAACTCCCGCGTCACGCTGCAGCAAGTTCCCCGACACCCTGGTGACCACAGTGGGAGCTTCGCCGATTCTTCCCGCAAGAACTCTCCCGACAACCCGCAGGAGCTTCGCCGATTCTCCGCAACCCGCAGGAGTTCTTCCGCCGATTCGCAGCAGCTCGTGAGGTCTCCTCCTAAGCTCCCGCTAGGGTCTCGCAAAGTTCTCTTCGAAAGGATCCCGGCGATTCTCGCCGAAACCCGCAGCCCTCCGACGCTCTCGTCGAAGTGAGCGAATCGCTGCTGTGTTTCCCACAGGATACTCTCCCCACAGGATCTGCTTCCCGTGAGACTATAGCTAGGTCGAATCCCACAGGATACTCTTCCTTCCACCGAAGATCTTCCCGAAGCTCATCAACTCTCTTCCGTGTAAGCCCTTAGGTAACCTTCTACTCACCCGCACTTGGACGCGCTCACTAGTGATGCTTTCTTTTTGAATGTTCACTAATGCTTAGAGTAGGGCTTCTCTCTAGATCTTCAATGGCTCCAAGGACTACTGCAGGCTTGATTTCTGGCTGCGAGCTGGTTCGCACTGGATTCTCTCATGCCTCGGATGAGTTCCGGAATATCATTCTCATGCTGGAAGAGGCCGGGCTAACCTTCATATTGGAGCACCCTTGCAAAGTCCTGGATAAAGAGGTGCTGGAGTTCTTCTCTACCGCAAGACTCCGAGATAGAGACTCCATCATCAAGAGCAAGGTGGCTGGGACAAAAGTAAAGATGTCTGCCAGTAAGCTAACTCGCTACCTGCAGCTCTCAAGTTCGGAGCAGGAAGATTATCTGGAGGACGAGGACAAAGCCAGAACCCTCTTGTTCTGCGGTCTTCCAAGAGGCACTCGATCAGTAAAGAGAAAAGAGATGAATGAAGAAGGGAAGCTCCTATCTGACGTCATAGGAAAAGTACTCATCTGCAAGTCAGGCTCCCATGATCATATCTCCGGAGATATGTTCAAAATTCTCATAGTTGTGGTCTGCCGAAAGAGGTTCAACTGGGGGAGTTGCTGTTCCAAAAGATCAAGGACACTCTGGGCACTCCAAGCTTCGGCTGCATCATTAGTCTATATCTCAACCAGCTCAACGGAGACAAATTCGACATGAGCAAAGGAGTTCCTCTCCATTACTTGAAAAAGATGGATGCTACTGTGTTTGATCGATGGGAGCGGCGCATCGGGCAGCCTGCTGTGGAAGAGAAAGAGGAAGTATCTCCAGCAGCCTCCCCCGGTGAAATTCCTGATACTGTGACTGCAGGAATCGAGGGGGAGACTCTACCCACTCATATGGATATAATATCTGAAATCGCCCAGGTGGCCAAGGATGCGGTGGCCGAAATTCATGAAGTGAACCTGAGTTGGAGGATGAGGAGGGCTTGAACAGAAATACTCAAAGAACTGAAGCTGAAGCACTGGACACTGCTGATCAAGAAGTGGAAGAAGCTGCTGATATGGATGAATTTTTGGATGAGGACGGAGAGGACGATGAGAATGAGGACCATGAAGTGTTGGAGACTCCGGATCCCGTTGAACCTCCATCTGATAAGTCTGCACCAGTGGAGGGGGAGTTTGATAAACCTCAAGAGGCCGCCAACATTCCTTCTATAGAGGCTGTGATTGTATCCAGCTCTATCGATGCATCTGCTGCAGAGCACGAGCAAGGCCAAGAAGTGCCTCCAGCTATTCCATTACGCGATGACCTAGCCATTCACACTGTACATATAATTCAGGGCATCGTGAATGAGCTTAAAACCTCTTTTGATAAAGCTCAGAAAACAATGCTGCAAGAGATTAAGACTTCTGAAGATCTCATGCTGAAGAATATGGTGGAAATCAACCATAAGCTGGACGTGATGGAGAAGAAATTCGAAGAAAAGTATAACGCGGCCGGCGAAGCTGTCACACTGTTAATGGCCGGCTTGAAAAAGAATACTGATACTCTGGCTGTTGTCAATCAGAACGCACACGTTGTAGCCAACAATATTCAGAAATTTGATGGTAACATGGTCACTTTAAATGCAAATCAGCAGCCCCTAATCACTGAATTCAGCAAGACAACTAAGCATATTGATGACTCCTTGCACTCATATGTCAATTGCATAGCTGACGAAGCCAAAAAGGGGGAGAAGGAGTATATCGCTAAGCTGGCCGAGCTCCAAGAAAGCATGGATGCAAACTTTGCACAATCAAGCAAATACGTCTATGAGAGTTGCTGGTGGATGCTACAACAGGCACTGGGCACGTTAGGCGTCGTCCTACCTGACCAACCTGCTGGTATTCAGGTTCCTGAGACTTCTAAGGCTGCTGAGGAAGTAAATATTGCTGAGGATGTAAGTACAAGTGCTGCAGAAATTTTCACTGATAAAGCTGATGCTAGGGCCATCTCCAAATCTAAGCTGAGGAGTATGTTTGACCAGGAGGCTTTAGCTAAAGCCAGGGGAAAGTGGATGTACCCAAGTCGGGGAACCACTATAAATTTGCTGTGTATTCTGTGTGCTGTGCTTGTTGTTTTTATTGTGCAGGTACATCCGTAAATTCCGCAAAAGAACCACACGTCACCTATTCCCCCCCCCCCCCCCATAGGTGCACATAGCTGACACTAGGTGGACTTTCAAGTGGTATCAGAGGAGAAGGAGTATATCGCTAAGCTGGCCGAGCTCCAAGAAAGCATGGATGCAAACTTTGCACAATCAAGCAAATACGTCTATGAGAGTTGCTGGTGGATGCTACAACAGGCACTGGGCACGTTAGGCGTCGTCCTACCTGACCAACCTGCCGGTATTCAGGTTCCTGAGACTTCTAAGGCTGCTGAGGAAGTAAATATTGCTGAGGATGTAAGTACAAGTGCTGCAGAAATTTTCACTGATAAAGCTGATGCTAGGGCCATCTCCAAATCTAAGCTGAGGAGTATGTTTGACCAGGAGGCTTTAGCTAAAGCCAGGGGAAAGAGGAAAGTTCAGGAAGGGACATCCAAGGAGACACAGGCTGCAAAGAGAATTTGAATGAATGAGGAGGATGTACGAAATGAAAGGTGGAGTCCAGTCTCAAGGAATATAATCTTAGACACCTTCTGGCTACAAGAAAGAGGAGAGATCAATCGAAACGAGGTATATAGCCAATATGAGTGGGAGACGCACAAGACGTTTGAAGCAAAACGCAACATTTTCTTCAGAAACAACAAGGATCCAGACAAAGTTGCTCCTCCTAGGTACTACCCGAAGCCCAAGGAATACATGGAAAGGCAAAGCAAAAAGTACTTGGCTCAAACTCTGAAGGGTGACGTAGCTAAGGACAAATAGTCATTATGTTATAGCTGGTCACTGTGTCTTAAGAACGTTTAATGATTATTACTGTCATATGAACAATTCTGAATTATATGTGAATATATTTCTCTTGGTATATATATATATTCTTGAATGTGTGAATGACTCAAGTCTTGTTCTGATTGCATATATTCCCTTGTGTTGCATACTTAATTTTTAAATGCTATAATTATTATTTGATAGGTGTTATTCATCTTAGCTAGTAGGGTTTTGGCTTCGTCAAATAGGGGGAGATTGTTGGGTATTGTATCCACGATTACCTAGATTTGAGGAAGCCCCCTGTCAAGCTAAGATGAATTCACAATGTATTTGATGAAACTTTTTCAAGTTGTACTTGCAGTTTCTCCACGCTAAGTGCACACCAATGTCAGGGTGCAGTAGGTCAATATACACGGGTCTGCACGACGTAATCCCTCGTTGAGCAGATCAGTGTGTTGGCCTATGTTTACTCTCTCTATTGGAGTGCACTTACTTTCAAGTACAGGGCCGTTCATATGCAAGAGAAGACAAGGAGCATGGAGGATCAAGGAGCAGCTCCTGGGTGGAAGACGTAAAATCGTCCAAGGCAAATTCGACGAGAATCATCAAGTGATTCTCGCCGAATCGGCGAGAATCACTAGTGATTCTCGCCGAATCGACGAGAATCATTAGTGATTCTCGCCGACTCCTTCTGGCCACCTCAAAATGGTGCCAAGTAAGATTCGGCGAGAATCACTTGTGATTCTCGCCGAACCAGTGGCCAAGCAGCCCATGTACACAAAGTAAAATTCGACGAGAATCACAAACGATTCTCGACGAATCGTCGAGAATCACTTGGTGATTCTCGCCGATTCGTCGAGAATCGCCTGCGATTCTCGCCGAATTTTCCTTGGCGTTTTCTCTGGAATTTCCTGAACCAGATTTTGCCTTTGGACCAGTTTGAACCGGATTTCGGGGTTATACATGTGGGTCCCACAACGGTCAAATTTGTTGTATCTACAGGGTATAAATACATGGGTATTTTGAACAGTAAATCCACGGAGAAGAGAGAAAGAAAACCGAGTCGCGACATAACCCTAAATTCGCGAAATCGCTCCGCTCCGCCGCCGCCGCTCGCGTCAAGTCGTCGCCGCCGCTGATCGATCTTCTTCCCGATCTCCGGTGACAGAAGCTTAGCAAAGCTTGAGTCTCACGCGTCTATCCGGAGATCTCTTGTCTCTCGATTTGTTGACCGGGAAAAACTCCCCCGTCCGAATCGATCGAGACGACTGATCCTAGAGTGACCGTTGGTAGACCTAGCTTGCTTCGCTACGAAGTTTAGATCTCCAAGTTCAGCAGCCGCTCTTCATCGTAGCCGCCGATCCCGAAGCTAGCCGCCGCTCGTGTGCCGCCGCCGGTTCCGGGGAGATCTTCTCCAAGAGAGACCGAGGTTGTAGACTCTTCATCGACTTCAAGAACACGTCGTCGAACGAAGAGGAACACCGTAGTCTCCAAAAGAAGTTTGTATTTCATATACATTCCATATTTAATTGTGTTGTAAGGGAACTTTTGTTCCGTGTTGTAAGGGTTGGGTGCAACCCGTTTTGTGGGAGTGTTGACTCTCACGTGTGGAAGGGCTCCTTCCGTTAGTGAAGGGATTGGATTTCAATCCCGTTGGAGAAGTGACCGAGTCGTCCCTTGTTGGGGAGATAGGTCGAAGGGGGAAAGTGGATGTACCCAAGTCGGGGAACCACTATAAATTTGCTGTGTATTCTGTGTGTTGTGCTTGTTGTTTTTATTGTGCAGGTACATCCGTAAATTCCGCAAAAGAACCACACGTTACCTATTCCCCCCCCCATAGGTGCACATAGCTGACACTAGGTGGACTTTCACAGTGTGATACTCGTCAAGTGATTCTCGCCGAACCTGCTCAGTGATTCTCGCCGATTGTCGCCGATTCTCACCGATTGATACTCGCCGATTCTGAACCCTAGTTCTGGGTGGTCTGCGGATAGAAATTTTCCTGGGTTTATTTATACATCTAGTATAAATAGAATACTTAGGTTTTATCGGGTGAGATCCTTTTGGCTACTGTGCGAATCGACCCCGACGGAAACGTTCCGCTTGTTCGCTCCGCCGATCCCGATCCCGCCGCCGGAAGAGTTCCGCCGCCGTGTTCGCTCCGCTGCCACCTTTTTCTCCGGCGACTGTCGCTGGTGCTGCTCTTCCTGGCGCGGACCTAG
This sequence comes from Platanthera guangdongensis, assembly GCA_039583875.1. Lineage (NCBI taxonomy): Eukaryota > Viridiplantae > Streptophyta > Magnoliopsida > Asparagales > Orchidaceae > Platanthera > Platanthera guangdongensis. Next base: position 31,660,193 of record CM077162.1, on the reverse strand, counting down.
CAGTCCGTGGATTAGCCGAGGTGCGGTCTTCTCCATCCCGATCTTCCGTGCGACGGAAAGCTCGGCGTTCTCCCGCTCGTGTGGACTTCTGCAGAAACGTGGATACTATTCCACGTAGAACTCGCCACCAGCAAGCAGATAAAGTTTGGAGCATCTCCGTTGAGTTGTGACTCAACGCCACCGAGGTAATTTTTGCCTAGTTTTGTTAACTTCTTGATTCAACTGTTCATGGTCCGATCCACATCTCTTTGGGTTTTTCTTGATGTTTTACTTTTCCGCTGCGTGCACAAGCGTTGTGCCAACCCTATAGAGAAACCCAACAGATGTCACTCAAGAGAGTCTACCCAGACCCCGAGCAAATCCCGTTGTCAGGCTCTCACCTAGCTGGTAGGGCTGGATGTCACTCAAGAGAGTCTACCCAGACCCCGAGCAGATCCCGCTGTCAGGCTCTCACCTAGCTGGCAGATCTGGATATCACTCGAGAGAGTCTACTCAGACCCAGAGCAGATCCCGCTGTCAGGCTCTCACCTAGCTGGCAGGGCTGGATGTCACTCGAGAGAGTCTGCTCAGACCCCGAGCAGATCCCGCTGCCAGGTTCTCACCGAGCTGGCAGGGCTAGATGTCACTCGAGAGAGTCTACTCAGACCCCGAGCAGATCCCGCTGCCAGGCTCTCACCTAGCTGGCAGGGCTGGATGTGACTCGAGAGAGTCTACTCAGACCCCGAGCAGATCCTGCTGTCAGGCTCTCACCTAGCTGGCAGGGCTGGATGTCACTCGATAGTGTCAACCCAGACCCCGAGCAGATCCCACTGCCAGGATCTCACCAAGCTGGCAGGGCTGGATGTCACTCAAGAACCCGAGCAGATCCCGATGCCAGACTCTCACCTAGCTAGCAGGGCTGGATGTCACTCAATGGTGTCAACCCAGACCCCGAGAAGATCCCGCTGTCAGGCTCTCACCTAGCTGGCAAGGTCGGATGTCACTAGAGAAAGTCTACTTAGACCCCGAGCAGATCGCGCTGCTAGGCTCTCACCTAGCTGGCAGGGCTGGATGTCACTCGTGAGAGTATACCCAGACCCCGAGCAGATCCAGCTACCAGGCTCTCACCTAGCTGGCAGAGTTGTATGTCACTCGAGAGAGTCTACCCAGACCCCGAGCAGATCCCACTGTAAGGCTCTCATCTAGCTAGCAGGGTTGGATGTCACTCGAGAGAGTCTACCCAGACCCCGAGCCGATCCCGCTGTCAGACTCTCACCTTGCTGGCAGGGCTGGACGTCACTCGAGAATCTACTCAGACCCCCTACTAGCGAGCCGGGAGTGCTGAGTTGAGGCTCTGGTGGGTCGGCGAGCCAAAACTGTTGTTCGACGACGCGAGCTCTCGGGACCCAACATGATCGCACGACGCCCAAAAATCTACCGAGGTCGCGAGAACTCAAGCCGCATCGCGACCTCATGGGGGCCAACTCGCATGAAGCCAGACGACTCGGGTGCGAGCAGAGCCGACCCACCCTCTATCTCACAGGCAGCGAGGACAATCCAGGCTAAAGAGGCGAGTTGCAACTCGCGGTTCAGCTAACTAAGACCCCTATGCTTCCAAAGCTAAGTCCTTAGGGGACGCACTATCTCGCTAGCAGGACACGGGTCCGTAGGCAGCGAGCAGGAGGATCGGAACAGGCAACAAATACAAAAAGAGAATGAGGGCATCCGCAATTTAGAGCAGCTACATTACAAGCAACAGTTCCAAAAAACACATTTCATTCATTACAAAAATCACAAGTTTGGGGCTTAGCCCACGTTTACATTAAGACAAAAAATTCAATAGAGGTGAGGCGCGGGGATTCAGCGACGCGATCCCTCGAGAAGCGAGCATCCCTAGAGAGGCTGGTAGGACTCGTTGCCCGACTTTGGTACCGGAAGGAATAGTTCCAGTACCACCTCACTCGCGGAAAGGCACGCTCCCTCGCTTATGATAAGGCCGGCTCGTTGCAACGTCTGGAGGGTATACTTGGCAGCCTTTGCGGCATTCTTATGCATCATTTCCTCTAGCTCGTACTCATTGTAGTGCGCGAGCTGGCAGCTGCTACTGGATGGCGGCGGAGCAGCTGCTGCAGCCTTCAGCTCCCGCACCCGCGCTTGTAATCCCTCTTTTTCCTTTTCAAGGGCGGCGATCTGGAAGCCCATGTGCTTGGCCGTCGCCGCATCCTGCAAAGAGGGATAGAATGAACTTGAGAAAAGAGACCAATCTTAGAACAATGAGTGCGAGTTACGGGACTTACCACCTGTCACAACCCGTATTTTCACCGCATAAAATAACTTATCATAGTAAGGGAAAATGCGCGTCATGACACCACGTCAGCAGGGGATAACTGCGGACGCTCAGGAAGACACCTACTAAAACATGAAGAAAGACTCCTTTGGTTATTTTAAGGAAAAATCAGCTAAATGCAAAGGTTAGTCGTATCCCTCGGCTTAGTTGCTCACTTAGTACACGAACCAAAATATAGTTATACGCTGCGGAAAAATACTTATTTAGATTGACTCAAACATCCTACATGAGTATAAACGTCCCTAAGGGACAACTCATGGTATGCAAGACTCTAAATTTATAATAGTAGTAATGATAGCTTTTTCGGTCGCCAAATATAACAAGCTAGAGTTTTTAAATTATGCAGTACATGAAGTAGTAGTAATAGATTTTATAGTTGAAAATACCTAACATGCATTCTAGCATAAATCCTCCCAGAGAGCAAGTAGTACACATCCACATGTAAAAACTAAGCAGCTAGCAAGTATCTAAAAGTAACAATATTGTGGGCGTCAACAAACTGACACGAACCCACATATAAAAAAGTATGTCTAAACATGTAACTAAATAAACAACAAACTACCTCGTTGAGACGAGGTAACAACCACGGTCAACACTACCGCCCAGAAACTCCAAATCTAGTCCTGCTATCTACTACTGCTCTGAACCTGAGGCTTTCAAAGACAGAACACCTCAGCAAGAAAGAACAAATGGTGGCAGAAATTAATAAGCCCAAATAAACAAAGGTCAAAGGGGTACCAACCCAAGACCAACAATACTGAAATAAAGTACAAAAGAGGAACAAGTCATCATCATGAAGAAGAACTCTTACGTGATTCATCACGTACAACAATAGTACACCAGATGCACGAGGCTATAAGGTGACAACATGAATAATTCGAAAGGAAGAAATACAAATCCTTTATTAGGCACCTGTGGTCGACTTTACCCAAAAATACGGGCGAGGTGGTCACTCGTGGACACACCATCCAAAAACACGGGCGAGGTGGTCACTCTTGGACACACCACCCAAAAACACGAATATAAAATCCGTCTAACTACGAGGGAGTCTCATACTCTCCACCATACACCGCAGACATCCAAAAGCCGGGTAGACTTCCACAGGGCACTAATGAAGGAAACAACCACCGCGGAGGTGGAATCGTCCACTAACTCCCGCAATCAGGAAACCCAAAGAAACCATAACACAAATATCTCGAGATTTGGCTCGTCAGATTCTACTTTACACTTCTAGATTCAAGACGCGGTTGATCAACCCTTACGGATGATTTACAATCTTAGCTAAACTCTAATACGTTCGATAACGATAAATAAGACAATTAAAGTCAATACTAAAAATATTTTATCAAACTTATATGAAGCTACCAGATTCAGTTAACAACACAAGATTTAGAAATTTTCAAGTGATCGAAAGATTAGACATAGCTATAACTTGGAAAGAAGATAAAGGAACAAAACTCATTCGTTACCATCAAATCAGACAAGGAGAAATGAGGGGAAACCACCGCTTGCCTTGGTTTAACCGAAAAAGTCCTCCGAATCACTACACGTTGTAGATCGAGGCAAAAGGATGCGGGAGAAATCAAAATCTGAACAAGAACGGCCAAAAAAGAGGTTAGGGCCGAAAAACCCTAACGAGAAAACTCAAGAAACGGGGAAGATATTACCACGATGGCGTATCTCTCGGCGAGAGCTTTCCAGATCTATGCTCGGATGAAGATTTCGAGCACCGGAGCACCGTCGGCGGCCACCGGAGGGTTCACGAAATATATTTTCTCTCTCACGCTCACGCCGCTCTGGTTCGGGAGGAAAGATCGAAGAAAATGAATAAATTTTCTCTGATATAAATATGTATATATATATATCTATTATTAATAAGCCTCATCTTTTCTCTCTGTCACCCCGAAAACACTTTCCTCTTCTCTCCGTCACGGCCACATATTTAATTTTCCCAAACTTCCTTTCGCAGCTCTCTGTTCAGCCACTGTTCAGGCGCATAATATTATATGCATAAAGCAGCTCTCTGTTCAGCCACTGTTCAGGCGCTTCATATTATATGCATAAAAAATGATATATGACATATCTATTAATGTAAAGCGGCGGAGGACAGTTCATACACAGCTGTCATCCGCCGCTTAAACATTAATATATATTGACACCAGAAGACTGTCAGGGGAGGGCAGAGAGGGACATGGAGAGAGAAAAAAGCTCCGCCTGCTGGAGTTATGTTTTTTGCTACGGTGGAGGGCGCAGCTGCCGCCGACGACCTGAACAGACACCGCCAACTGTGTCGGCGGCCTCCGGCAACACCGTCGATGGGGGCCGCTCAGGCCACCGCCTTATCCGTCGGTGGCGGTGGCCTCCACCGTTGGATTTATTCTGGTATGTATTTTTCGTTTACAGGGCGTCAAAGATCTGTAGCTGCGGTGGCCTCCTCCGGAGTAGTTCGTTCTTAGCTCCGATTGCCGGGCTTTGCTTCTCGCATTCGGTCGGCAACTGTGGTGGGGGTGGTGGCTTTTCTGCTTTTGGTTGGCAGGACAAGTTTTATAAGGGGATATTTATGTGAAGTTTGGACGATAAATTATGTATTAAATTGACTCTGTAATCATAAATTATTTGCATTGATCCGCCTGTCGGAGTTACGTTTTTTGCTACGGCGGAGGGCGCAGCTGTCGCCGGCGACCTGAACGGACACCGCCAACTGGGTCGCCGGCCTCCGGCAACACGGTCGACGGGGGCCGCTCAGGCCACCGCCTTATCCGCCGGTGGCGGTGGCCTCCACCGTTGGATTTATTCTGCTCTTTATTTTTGTTTGCAGGGCGTCGAAGATCTGTAGCGGCGGTGGCCTCCTCTGGAGTAGTTCGTTTTGAGCTCCGATCGTCGGGCTTTGCTTCTCGCGTTTGGTCGGCAACTGTGGTGGGGGCGGTGGCTTCTCTGCTTTTGGTTGCCCGGACAAATTTTATAAGGGGATATCTATGTCAAGTTTGGACGATAAATTATGTATTAAATCGACTCTGTAATCATAAATTTTTGCATTGATGTACAACACCAATTATTTTATCTATTGAAAACATCAAAATTTGTTAGGCAAATAATATCTAGAGATTGTTTTGGACTTATTAATATATAATAAAGAATGAGGCTCCGTTTGACAGGATGGTGACTGTCGCAAGTGCAGGAGTTAAATCGTCATACGTTAAGTATCACCTAACAAACATCATCCACTTGAACATAAAAGTGGATGAGCTTTCATAGGTCAGCGCCAATGATAATTTTACTCTCATGTTCATAACAACAATCACCGTGTCAAATCTAGCCTAAAAGATTCGCAAAAGCATATTGTTAGGATAAATCATAACTCAAGGAAAAAATATACCAATTGATTTATTATTGCTCTTGATTTTTTTTTTTAATATTTAGAATTTTATTATATTTTAATAAATACTCCTTAAGTTTATATCAAGTCTATTGGAAACGAGCATCTTCGCACGAGCTACGCCCGTGCTCGATGCTCTTTGCATCGACAGTACCCCGACAGTGAAGGTACTTTCGCCCAAACTCGCACCCTTTGCGACACTCAATCAATTGACATGGCACATGGAGCCCCCGTGTCCGACGCGATAGTACCTCCGCCTCGACAGTGTCCTGGCACGGCGGCGCTTCTGCAGTTCGCTAACCCCGTGCAATGATAAAATAGGTACGTGGGAGAGCATCAGATTTCATCCATTCATTGTTTTTATCATTAAACAAAGGAAATAAATAGGTCTCCTAAACCTATTTCTGGTGGAAGACCATAGAGAGAGAGGGTGGGAGAAAAAAAGAGTTGGAGATGGCTGAGTTAGGCGGTGGATAAGATTGCAGAAATTAATAATAGATAAGATTGCAGAAATTAATAATAATAATAATAATAAGGAATAAATATATTAAAGAGATGGAAATAATCATCATGGAAGGATCTGAAAAGGAGGCAGAGGCGAGAATCTTGAAGCAATCATGCATGGAAGGAAGTCAGGAACTCATCTCTTGCAGCACGATGAGAGAGAAAGAGCGATTATATGAATTATATGGGGAAAGAAGAGATCATGATCAATGATGACCGTCAGATTTGGCGGAGATTTGGGACCGCACTTGAATTACTTCACGTATGGCAAAGCATCTCATAACACTGCAACCGACTATAATAATATAGATACGAGCATCTTCGCACGGGCTACGCCTGTACTCGATGCTCTCGGGCGGCCGAAGCGTCAAGCACGGGCGAAGCCCGTGCGCACGCGGGCGAAGCCCGCCTGATGCGGCCGAAGGCCGCCCGAGAGCATCGAGCACGGGCGTAGCCCGTGCGAAGATGCTTGTATCTATATAAAGATATATAAATATATATATATATATATTTATAAAATATTCTGTCCAAAAACGGAGTATTTACGCTCGGGTGCGCGAAAGATAAAAATAGAGGTTTAGGATGACTTCAAATCGAAAAGTGTCCAACATGAAAGTTGTAGATCTCGTCGAGACGAATGAATTTCATGTTAACCATTTTTCCATACGACATCGTTTTGATACACAAAAGGGCTTCTGAATGTAAACTACAACGGACAACATAAGAATAAGCTTACGGGTACTCGAGAGGTAGAAAACGGCTACTCAAGTAGGCAGAAACAGTCACTCGAGTATATAAAAATATTACTCGAGACAGAAAAATTAGTACTCGAGTAGAAGAAAAAGCACTCGTGTAGGTGAGAAAGACTACTCAAGTAGGAAAAAAATCACTCGAGTAGGTCCATAAAATCACTCGAGTAATCAGGAAAAAAAACACTCGAGTGAATATAATAATCACTAGAGTATATATTAATCACTCGTGTACCTGAAGAAATTCACTCGAGTAAGGACAGAAAGAAGCACTCGTGTAGGTGAAAAAAACTACTCGTGTATATATAAAAATATCACTCGAGTAATAAAAATGAAATTTGCATAAATCCGTAAATTCTTTACAAATATATCCTTGAAAATTAAACTATATGAATAAATAGTGTTTCATTTTTGAATAGTACTTTAATATTAAAATATTCATATTTTATATATTTTGAATAAGAAAACACGAGTTCAAAACGGAGGTCCAAACGTACGCCGAATTGAACGAAAATCGCACCGTAAGCGAACACTGACGCTACGAACACAACGGCGATTTCAAAACCAAAATCCGACAAGCCATTCCCGAGATATTAATCTTCAAAGTATACGACGAACATAAACAATACAAAACTCCAATCGCGCGTCGAGACTCAAAAAATGCTCGGATTGCGACGAAACTTGACGAGCAAGTCCAAAATCACTTAACTTAATTCCGAATGCAAAATTTTCTCATTACAACAAGAATTCGGCCGACTTGACCGTACAGACGCGAAAATGCCTTAACGGCATTGCGCCGCCAACTCGACGTTAAAAGTAACGCCACGACGTCATAAATATGACGATACTCATTCAAATGAAATCATCAAAAAATCGGGGGCGTTACAGTCACTCCCCCTAAAAAGAAGTTTTGTCCCGAAACTTAAGACAACTCTAAAAGCATACCAAAACGATAAAATCAAACATAACCGAAAACATAAAAACGTACCTGAAACTAAGAGAAGAGGTGAGGGTGAGATTCCCTCATTGCTGATTCCAATTCCCACGTCGCGCTCTCGACGTCTTGATTTCTCTAAAGAATCTTGACCATAGGGATGGTCTTTCTCCGCAACACACGCTCTTGAGAATCCAGAATACAAATAGGTTCTTCCACATACGTAAGGTTGGGTTGAATCTGGGGAATCGAGTCGAGGACTTGACGATCATTACGAACACACTTCCGCAACGGGCTCACATGGAACACATCATGGACACCAGGGAAGGTCACAGGCAAATCCAGTCTATAAGCTGACACTCTGATGCGCTCAAGAATCTGGAAAGGTCCCACGTACCGGAGGTCTAACTTGTGGTTCCTTCCAAACCTTTTAACGCCAGACATCGGAGAAACCTTCAGAAAAACCAAGTCTCCAACCGTAAACTCCAGATCGACACTTCGTTGATTAGCATACTTCTCATAGCGCTCTTGAGCCACACAGAGCTTTTCCCGAATATGAGTCACAACACAATTCATCTCTTCAAGGGCTTCCGGACCTAGCAACGGTCTCTCACCAACTTCAGCCCAAAACAAAGGAGTTCTACAACGTCTCCCATATAAGGCCTCAAACGGGGCCATCTGCAGACTCTCTTGATAACTATTATTGTATGCAAACTCCATGAGTCTGAGACGCTCATCCCAAGCACCACCATGATCCAAAATATAACACCTGATCATATCTTCTACGATCTGATTTATCCTCTCCGTCTGACCATTCTTCTGCGAATGATAGGCGGTGGAATACCTTAAATCAGTACCCAACCCCTCCTGTAAACTCTTCCAAAAGCGAGACGTAAATCTGGAGTCCCGATCTGATACAATGCTAACAGGCACTCTATGTAACCTAATGACCTCTTCAAGATATAACTCATCTATCTTCTTCATCGAGTACCCAATCTTAAACGGAACAAAGTGAGCACACTTTGTCAATCTATCGACTATCACCCAAACAGGGTCGTGCCTACGGGGAGATTTTGGTAGACCGGTGATGAAATCCATTGAAATACTCTCTCATTTCCAACTTGGAATATCAAGCGGTGTCAATTTACCACCAGGTCTTCTATGATCAGCCTTAACACGCTGACACGTATAACATTCTGATACAAACTTCGCGATATCATTCTTCATCCCTGACCACCAAACAATTTGTTTTAGATCCTTATACATCTTAGTGGAACTAGGGTGGTAGGCTACACTGGAACCATGAGCTTCAGCACAGATCTTAGCCCGAACATCGCCAAAGGCGGGGACGCAAAATCTACCTCGATACTTCAAGGTATCGAACTCGTCAAAAGAGAAGTTAGGTAGCTCTCCCTTCACGGTTCTATTCCTGAGGTGCAACAAATCAGGATCATCATTCTGATGTGCTCGAGTAAGGGAAATCCAAGAGGGTTCTTCTGCTTCCAAACTAGCAGGTACAATACGACTCTCAACCTCAATATCCATCAACAAGAATTCTTCTACCAAGAACTGTACCGATAGATTAAAAATTTTAGCGGTCTTTCTACTCAAAGCATCGGCTACTACATTAGCCTTTTCGGGATGATACAGAATTTTCACTTCATAATCAGCCACATATTCTAACCACCGACGCTGGCGCAGATTTAGTTCTTTCTGAGTGAAGACGTACTTCAAACTCTTATGGTCCGTATAGATCTTGCACAACGCGCCATACAATAAGTGTCTTCAAAGGTTCAGTGCATAAATTACAGCAGCAAACTCCAAATCATGCGTAGGATAGTTTCTCTCATGAATTTTTAGTTGCCTCGATCCATACGCGATCACTTTACCATCTTGCATTAAAACACAACCAAGTCTGATGTGTGACGCATCAACATACACGACATACTCAACTCCTTCAGTAGGTAAGGTTAAAATTGGAGCAGTACATAATCTCTTCTTCAACTCTTGGAAAGCCTCTTCGCACTTATCACTTCAAATGAATGCAGTATTCTTCTGAGTAAGTCTAGTTAGAGGAACAGACAATACCGAAAACCCTTCCACGAATCTTCTATAATAGTCAGTCAGGCCTAAGAAGCTCCTAATCTCCTTAGGTGTAGACGGTCTCTCCAATTCTATCACGACAGAAATCTTGGTCGGGTCTACAGAAATACCGTCCTTGCTTACAACATGACCCATAAAGGACAGCTGAGGTACCAGAACTCATACTTGCTCAACTTCGCATATAGCTTATGCTCCCTCAGGGTCTACAAAACAAAACGCAAATGCTGAGTATGCTCCTCAACATTGCGGGAATACACCATGACATCATCTATAAACACAATAACGAATCGGTCCAAGAAATCTTTAAACATCATATTCATCAAATCCATGAAAGCAGAGGGTGCATTGGTTAAACCGAAAGACATCACCAAAAACTCATAATGTTCATGCCGTGAACGGAAAGCGGTTCGGGGAATATCCGCCTCACGAATCCTCAACTGGTGGTAGCCTGAGCGAAGATCGATCTTTGAAAATACCGAGCTACCATGCAATTGGTCGAACAGATCATCAATCCTTGGCAGGGGATATCTATTCTTAATGGTTACCTTGTTCAATTCCCTATAATCAATGCAAAGCCTCATCGATCCATCTTTCTTCTTGACGAACAAAGCAGGAGCACCCCACAGAGAAGAACTTGGTCTAATAAAACCACACCTCAGCAACTCATCGAGCTGAGTACGCAACTCATCCAACTCACGCGGAGCCATACGGTACGGTGCTTTGGCAATTGGATGAGTACCTGGCTCGAGGTCTATCACAAACTCTATCTCCCTTTCAGGAGGAAGTCCTGGAAGGCTATCAGGAAAGACATCTGGAAACTCTCGCACCACTGAGACATCCTCAAGACGTGACGTAACAAAAGCTATTTCCAGAGCAGAAATAGAAACTAAAAAGGCCTCGCAACCAGACTCTATAGCACGACAAGCACGTACCGCAGAAATGATAGGGGAAACACTGTCCTGAAATCCATAGATGCCCATCGGTTGTCCGTCGTCCATCCTGAAATCCAGTCGCTTAGCCTTGCACTGGATGACCGCATCATACTTGGACAGCCAGTCCATGCCCAAAATCACGTCGAAGTCAGCCAGATCTAAAATCATCATATCCGCAAAGGCCAGAAAATTGCCAAGATAAACAGGGCATCTCAGAACTCCTTGATTAGATATCACAGAATCACCGGAGGGAAGCTTGACGTTGAAGGAGTCTCCTAATTGATCCACATTCAGGCGATGTTTATCAACAAATCTTCGGGCCACAAAGGAATGGGTGGCACCCGAATCGAAAAGAACGCGCGCCCACCTATTCCGCACCTTAAACTCCCCTAAAACGTAGCATACATAACTAAACGAACGATAACTATGGCAACAACGATAAATAATAAGGATATTTCAAACTTGGGCTAACCTGATATCACCTGCGTAGAGGTTTGGGCTTCCTCGCTGGTCATCACGTTCAATTTTCCTTTTCCTTTATCCAGGTTTGGTGGCGGCGGCAGAGCTCGAAGTGGTGCAGGCTGCAGTGAGGGCTGAGCCTGGGGGCACAAAGACTTCTAGTGTCCCTTCTGCCCACACTGGAAGCAAATCCTTTCTTTCATACAGCACCGACTCACATCGTGACCCTTCCTTGCACAGAACGAGCACACAAGCTCTCCCTTGGGTGCACCTTGGATAGTGTGCACATGCTGCTGCTTCAGAGTGGCAGTCCTCTTGAAACACCTTTCGTAAGGGTGGCCAAGACGACCACAGAAGCTACACCATTCCTTACTTTTCTTTTTCGAAGAAGGGCCAGATGCCCTAGAGTTACCATCCTCAATTCCTTTCCTTTTTCTCTCTCCTCACCGCAGCACCTCGATTCTTGGCGTTTTCAATCGCCTCCACTTTCAAAGTGGCTTCCACTGCTTCAGCATAACTTCAGCCCGGTAAGCGCATGCCAACTACTGGACATCGCTTCTTAATCCTCCAAGAAAACGCTTCACTCTACCCTCCTCAGAAGCTACCAAATCAGGAGCAAACTTACTCAGATTGCTAAATTCAATCTTGTACTCGTTCATGGTGAGCTGTCTCTGTTTCAAATGCAGAAAGTTATTCATCAGACGGTCCTGATCGACCGAGGGTAAAAACTTCTTCAGCAGCATCTTCTTAAAAGATTCTCAAGAACAGTCTTCCTTCAGACTTTCTCTTTCTTGAATCCACCAACTCTTTGCCAGGCCTTTTAACTGATAGGTTGCAATCATCACCTTTTGTGCTTCTAGAATACCGGAATACAAAAACATCTCCTCGATGGAGATGATCCAATCATCTATAACCAAAGAGTCGGCACTCCCGTCGTAGGTGGGAGGTCCCAACCGCTGGAAGTGCAATATGAAATTCATTTTTGGTGGTATCATCATCGGGGGCACCAGAGGAGCAGGGGGATCGGGCACGACTTGGCCCAAGGCAGGCTCTTGCACTAAAGGTTGCTGCGCGGGAACTATCAGGAACAGGCCTGAACGCTAACATCCTGGGCTCGATGAAGGGCCGACCTCCTCCAGCAATCATTAATAAAGGCCTCTCAATCAATGCTCAAGCAGGATAGCCTGCCGAGGGAGGGGCGATGACAAGCCCAAGAGAAGATGTTGACCTTGAGTGCGTCCTGGAGGACCCTCGGAGGAACATTACCCTTCGCCCATACACTGGTACTTGTAGTCGGGTGGCATGGCCGAAAACGATCTCCACAGTTGGATTGAGAAACGAGCATTCAACCTGTTTCTCCTAGATAGCCCAGAACGGATGATGAGACGATGACTCGGGATGTAAGCATCCTTGTAGCCCGGACCCCTGCATTGACGACCGAGATCAGCTCCCCCCTTGCATGTCGGCCTAGCTACCTCATCATGCATTTTGTTGTTAATTTTTCTTTCAATTCCGCATAAAAAAAATCTTATGTCATTTGCTGCTGTTTTTCATTAACTGTTTGCGTACCCACTACAACTATGAGCTAAGACGGTCCGTTTCTCCGAACCGAGAAAAATCGGATGACTCACAACAAATATAATAATATATGAGCATTTTGTACGACTTTGCCCGCGCTAAATGCTCTCGGGCGTTCTCCATCGGCACGAAACCATGCTCGCCGCAAATATGCTCATATTTAAAATAAAAAAATGCAAATAATAATTTTAAATGTGAAAAATAAAAGATTGGGTAATGCAAAAACTTGCTCACGTTTAAAAATTAGAATAATGAGAAAATAAAAAGGGAAATTGTTATTGTTACCTCATAAATGGATATTTGTAACCCATTGATATTTGTATCCGAATTGAATATTTGTACCCATAATTGATATTTGTACCCATACATAATAATATTGAGAAAAACAATGAGCTCTCCTGAGAGGCATTAGCCGTACCCGCACACCATGCATGAGGTGCGGATATCCAAATTTTCCCTGACGTAACCAAAATCGTCGTCGCCTCAAACCATCTTCGCCGCCGCCGCGCCAATAGCCATCATCGCCGCCGTCACGCCAACCGTCATCACTGCCCCCGCAAACCGTCATCGTCGTCCCCGCAAATCGCCATCGCCGCAAACCGCCGTCGCCGTCGCCGCAAACCGCCATCTCCGACGCTGCACCGAAACCGCCGCCGCCGCAAACCGTCATCGTCGTCGCCACAAACCGCCATAGCCGACGCTGCACCGAAACCGCCGCCGCCGCAAACCGCCACCGCCGACGCTGCACCGAAACCGCCGTCGCCGCAAACCGCCACCGCCGACGCTGCACCGAAACCGCCGCCGCCGCAAACCACCACCGCCGACGCTGCACCGAAACCGCCGCCGCCGCAAACCGCCACCGCCGACGCTGCACCGAAACCGCCTCCGCGGAAAACCGTCATCGCCGTCGCCAAAAAACCGCCGTCGCCGCAAACCGTCATCGCCGACGCTGCACCGAAACCGCCGCCGCCGCAAACCGCCATCGCCGCAAACCTTCATCGCCGACGCTGCACCGAAACCGCCGCCGCCGCAAACCGCCATCACCGTCGCCGCAAACCACCATCTCCGACGTCAGGGGCGGATCTAAGTATAGTCCAGGATGGGCAGCTGTCCACCCTGAATTTTGCGAAATGTTCCATAGATTATGGGTTCTTAGAAAGCATAGACTGCGGTTCTTAGAAAGAACCGCAGTCTATGCATATATATATATATATATATATATATATATATATATATATATATATATATATATATATATATATATAGACGGACAAGTGAATTGGGGGTCAAGATGGTCTCAAAATGAAAAGTGATCAACATCAAAGTTGTAGATCTCGGCGAGACGAACAACTTTCATGTTGATCACTTTTTGATTTGAAGCTTTCTTGGACCTCGATTTGGGCCCCGAAATCGGGGGAGGCGGAACGATTTACTGTAGCAGTTCCGCCGCACCCGATTTCGGGGCCCAAATCGAGGTCCAAATCGGCTCTAAATCAAAATGTGATCAACATGAAAGTTGTTCGTCTCGCCTAGATCTACAACTTTCATGTTGATCACTTTTCGTTTTGAGACCATCTTGACCCCCAAATTTACTTGTCCGTACGCCCGTACCTGAAAATTATCCGCAGAGTATACGAAGCATAGACTGCGGTTCTTAGAAAGAACCGCAGTTTATGGACTATGAATATATATATATATATATATATATATATATATATATATATATATATATATTAATATATATAAAACATAGACTGCGGTTCTTAGAAAGAACCGCCCTATATATATATGTATAGATGGATAGATGAATTTGGGGGTCAAGATGGTCTCAAAATAAAAAGTGATCAACATCAAAGTTGTAGATCTCGGTGAGATGAACAACTTTCATGTTGATCACTTTTTGATTTGAATCCGTCTTGGATCTCGATTTGGGCCCCGAAATCGGGGGAGGCGGAACGGTTTACTGTAGCAGTTCCGCCGCCCCCGATTTTGGGGCCCAAATTGAGGTCCAAATCGGCTCTAAATCAAAAAGTGATCAACATGAAAGTTGTTCGTCTCGCCTAGATCTACAACTTTCATGTTGATCACTTTTCGTTTTGAGACCATCTTGACCCCCAAATTCACTTGTCCGTACCTGAAAATTGCCCGCAGAGTATACGAAGCATAGACTGCGGTTCTTAGAAAGAACCGCAGTCTATGGACTATGAATATATATATATATATATATATATATATATATATATATATATATATATATATATATATTAATATATATAAAACATAGACTGCGGTTCTTAGAAAAAACCGCAGTCTATGTTTTATATATATTAATAAATAAATACACGGGCATGTTTAAAATGCGGGCTGTACATCCTAATTTTTATATATATATAAAAGAATAGACTGCGGTTTTTAGAAAGAACCGCAGTCTATTCTTTTATATATATGTATATTATATCCGCTCCAACCTCCAGCCGGCCCTAAATCTCGGCGAGTGGCGACTGCTCCTCTTCTCCCGATTCCTGCTTGCCTGCTCCCCTTTCCATCCTTTCAAAATTACGAGGACAAGAATATGATGGTGCAAGTAATATGCGAGAGGAGTTTAATGGACTTAAAACTCTAATTATGAAAGAAAACCCCTCTGTATTTTATACTCATTGTTTTGCACATCAACTTCAATTATCGTTAGTAGCAGTTGCAAAAAATCATGTTCAAGTTGTTTGGCTTTTTGAATTGGCTGTCACTTTGACCAATATAATCAATGTCTCATGTAAGCGTCAAGAACTTTTACACGAGTCTCAATTTGTTAAGATTGTTGAAGGTTTGCAAAAATGTGAACTTTTAAGTGGTACTGGTTTAAACCAAGAAAGAGCTTTAAAAAGATCAGGTGATACTAGGTGGGGATCACATTATGGTTCATTGCTTAACATAATTGTGATGTTTTCCTCCATTATCGATGTTCTCGAGATTGTTGAAAAAGATCCACATTCAAGTTCTGATCATAAAACAACGACTTTTTCATTATTAGATTCACTACAATCATTTGATTTCATAACTGTTTTATTTTTGATGAGAGATATAATGAGAATAATAAATAGTCTATCACAGGCATTGCAACGTAAAGACCAAGATATTTGTAATGTCATGCATTTAGTGCAAATTTCTAAACAAAGGTTGCAGGATAAACGAGATAAATGTTGGATAGAATTATTTGATGAAGTTTCTTTATTCTGTAATAATTACAAAATTAGTATTCCAGATATAAATACTTTATATGTTGCAAGAGGCCGATAAAAAAGAAGGGTTCAAGAAATGACAAATTTACATCATTATCGAGTTGAGATATTTTATAATGTGATAGATATGCAGCTTCAAGAATTGAATACCCGATTTACGGAGAGAAATACAGAACTACTTCTCTGTGTTGCATGTTTGAGTCCGAATAATTCATTTTCTGCATTTGATAAGCAAAAATTAAGACGACTTGCTGAGTTTTATCCATCAGAATTTTCAAATTTAGATATTATGGAACTGAATTGTAAGTTGAAAACTTATGTTTATGATGTTCGGGCTGATAGTGATTTTGCACAAGTAAATGGAATTGGTGATCTTGCAGTAAAGATGGTTGAGAAAAAAAAGGATATTTTATATCCCTTGGTTTATTTGCTACTGAAATTATCATTGATTTTACCAGTTGCAACAGCTACAGTTGAGAGGGCATTTTCTGTCATGAATATCGTGAAAAACCGTCTGCGTAATCGGATGAGAGACTCAATGATGAATGATTGCTTGGTTACATATATTGAAAGAGATATATTCAAAAGTATTGATAATGAGAATATCATCAAACGCTTTCAAAATATGAAAAGTCGACGTGGTCAACTATGAAAGGTAATGTTATGTGTTTTTAATTTTAATTTAGTTGAAATATTCTTAAATATTCATATGTTATTTTTCTTGTATTAATACAGTTATTTGAATAATTTAAGTTAATTTTTTTAACTACATTATGAAATGAGTCTGCCCACCCTGACATTATTTTCTGGCTCCGTCACTGTCCGACGTCACACCGAAACCGTCATCGCCGCCGCCACGCCAACCGGTATCATGTGTGTTCAGCTTCTAACTCGTGGACTTGAGAGTGAGTTATTATTGAACTTAACCTACTCTGTTGTTATGCTAGAACATACACACACGACCTAAATCGAACTATTTATAGGTTGACCGACGACGAGAAGATGTGCAGAAGGCACGACGGAATAGAAGGCGCGACGAGCGGCGAGATATTATCGGACCTCCAGCGAGAGAGTGCGAGCGGAGAGTTGAAGGTTTGACTGCGAGAGTTTAGGGCTTGAGAGAAATAAAAACAAATTTTGTGTTGAGTATAAATATCAGGTAGATTTAAAGAAAAAAAATTTCTAAATTTTATATTATTTTGAGTATAAATATCCACTTATGAGATGTGAATAACAATTTCCATAAAAAATCATTACTAATACTCTCTGGTCTCTGCTTGGACTAGTAAAACTTAAAAATAAACAAGAACGAAGATAGAGAAAAAAGAAGAACATTTTTATTTTCCAGCGTAACTTGTGCAATCTGTAAAGTCTGCTCGAACGATTTGGAAGGGGAGAGATCACCGGCCTCTTGCCCTTGCCGGCGGCGATTGATGGACCTCTCCGAATTGCAAGATGCCCTGGCCTCCAAATCCTTCGGAAAGATAGGGGAAATCTGCGACAATCTCATGCTTCAGGTAAGCTGTTCAGGGCTTTAATTCCTAGGGTTCTACTCATCCATTTGATCCACCGTGTCGATTTGGATCGCATTCAGTTCTACTCCCATTCGCGATTTTATACTTTCTTTGTAACATTCCTCGACATTCAGGTTGCATCGACTGGGATATCCTTCCAACAAGATTGGCCTTATTCGATCCATCTACTTGGACATGTATACGCCAACGATCTGTATGTTCAGTCATCTTTTCTCCTTACACTTATTTTCATTGGAATTTATGACGAGTGATTTATGCGAGTATATATTCATGCAGCAACAGCGCTAGATTTCTATGGAAGTCGATTCCAAGTGGTGTTAAAGAGAGCCGAGCAGAGGTTGTGGCTGCTTGGAAGATTGGGCAGTGTCTTTGGAACAGGGATTATGCTGGGGTTCATGCTTCTATTCGTGGGTTTGATTGGAGCCCTGAAGCCGTAGGCCTTGTTACTGCCTTTGGAGGTGAGCTGTTCTTGTTGGTATTCTGATAACTTTTGAGCTAGGAAGCACCGGTACGGGTACGGGTACGGGTACCAGATACGATACGTACCCAGTACGACAGTACGATAAAATTTTAAAAACAAGGATACAGGTACATCATGATACGTTATAAAAAATATAATATATATTTATATATCACAAGTGCAATAAATAGTTCTCAAAACATCGAAACATTAAACATAAAACATAACTTGAAGTACAAGTTCACAAATCAATGCAACATAATATGAAGTTTTCAAACATTAAGCATTCGTAAATATTACAAAATTTAACATCTTATATGTTTAAGCAAAAGAGATAAAATTAAACTTAAGTTATTTATCAGTTTTTCTTCTTCATTGTTGAAGATCAACAACTTCAATCTCTGGTTAGTCTAAAGATAAGTTAGCCATTTTGTTAATAACTTGCATTCAATCAACACATTCAATACACGTACTTGTAACACAAAGGTACCGATACCAGAAACATACTCAGTACAGATACACAACTTAATTGGACGTACCAACGCTTCTTAGCATAGATCCAACATTTGTTTACTCTAGAAAAACAGACTCCTATCACAGTATGCAGAATGATGTGCTAAGTTCAAGTGTGTCCACATAGGTGTATCCATCGAGTATCGGGTACGTACCGGTACCGGATACGTATCCGATACGGGTATGTTGCCTTCGGGAAAGTATCCGTGCTTCATAGATTTTTAGCCATGTGGTTCACATAGAAATTCTTTAGTCACACATTATTGAACAGAACGAGAAAACCATAACTTCAATTATATCTCAAATTTTCTGCCTCAATTTCTTCAACTTTACTTTTTTATTAAAGGTCGATCAATTGCTCTAGGTTTTATATCCTAAGGACAACATTCTAGGTGACTCAAAATTAGTTTACTTTATTTTTCTCATTTGATTTTCCTTTCTTTGCATTTTCTTCAAAATTTGAATATGTTGATGGCAATAATTCTAAGATATGGCAACAAAAACAGTATTTGCTTAATTTTCGGAGGTTATAGTAGTCCTTGTATCATCTAATGGGTTGCTTGAATCAATTAAATCATGTTTGTTGGAGGCTTGCAATGAAAGGAATTTTATCAGGCATGATGAATGCATGATATGCTTGGTAGATATCTATACGATATTTATTGCACAATCACCACCTCTAAAGGATTATGGGAAGATTTTACGAGTATTCTACTACCGGGATCACTTCCTAAATCTACCATTAATATCCTGATTATAAATTTTGGGGTGACGTTATATCCCAAGGACAACACTCTACCGATGTCAAAAACTGATAGGTAATCCCAATTGTCGAACCAATTATAGTAGATTAATTCGGATCGAGATACAATATATCGAGGCAAGCTCGATACCCAAGCTCTCGGGGAATCCCTTAAGAGTCATTCTCTCATATAAGAGCCTACAAGACTAAATGATTAAAGATAATGGTTCGGGGAGAGCTTGGTGATGTTCATGGCAACCCCGATAAACTCAGTGATGTAGACATTGACGGTGTAAGGCTGGGGAACAGAGCAAAGAAGTTCGTATGTGTTACTCTTTTGGCCTGTGTCATAGTGGCAGAGGAGCTCCTTTAGTGTGGGCCAGGAGAGATTATAGACATTTTAGCACATTCAATGCACCCAACGGAGTGCAGGACTCTCCATGTAGATAGTTGCCATGAAGTCCTTCTTGTTGGCGGGGGTGGACTGGAGATCAAAAACATATTCACTGCGGGCGATCCAACCAAGTTGGTCGATGCCGTCGAACACCAGAATCTCGACATGATGAATGTGAGGTCCCAATTCAGACCCCACAAAATTTCTATATCTGTATCCGTTTGCCAAGCATTCGTTTCAGCATATATATAAATATCTATGCATGAGTACAAAAGAAACACAAAATATATCTCATACCTTCAGGCGCTCTGCCGCGAGTCTTTTTTGTTCATCCTCAGTTAACCTAGCCTTCCTTTGCGAACTCATTGTCGCTTCAATTACTTACACAAAATAGACGACGGACTTAGTCATAAAAATATGACTAAACGAGAA
This sequence comes from Platanthera guangdongensis, assembly GCA_039583875.1. Lineage (NCBI taxonomy): Eukaryota > Viridiplantae > Streptophyta > Magnoliopsida > Asparagales > Orchidaceae > Platanthera > Platanthera guangdongensis. The sequence goes on along the minus strand of CM077162.1, from coordinate 31,639,920 downwards.
ACATACCTTTTCAAGTACAGTCCAAGGAAACAATAAAAATTAGTGGCAATACACACACACACATATATATATATATATGTATATGTATATATATATATGTATATGTATATATATATATGTATGTATATATATATATGTATGTATATATATATATATTCATATGCAAGAAGCAATATACTGGATACAGTACATATGCAATCAGTAACTTATCATTCACGTTATTTTTCTTGTCAGTATATCTCAATCTTAGACAGTTTTCTTTTTTATCTATTTTCTTAGCTAATTATCAAACTACATTTCTTCATCTCATTGATTAAAAATCATAAGGGTATGTTAACATGCATCTGAGTCTTCAGCGACCCCTGAGCCTTCAATGACTTCTGGCCTTCCACGACCGCATACAATTTCAAAAATATTCCGCCATGGGTATTCACACCCCCACATCACTAGGTTAACCCTTATCATTTCATTTGCATTCCTCTTTTATTTCATTTATATCCGTAAATCATTTCATTTGTATTCTCATTATTCAAGATGTATTTGATTTACAATTCCCCTCAAAATTATCGCTTAATATTCGCTATTTTCAATTTCGCATTCTTTGGCGATTTCGAAATATCAGTGACTCCAAAACTTCGAACTATGTACAAATACAAAAATAAAGTACTTTCTAAAATAAGAAAAAGTGTTGCCATTAATATAAATGACTCCGCAGTATTAAAGAAGTAAGAACTCACCGTTTTTCCCTGACCTTTATCAGCACCAGGATGTTCATCGCGCTTATCACTGGACGCCATCCACTGCAGTATCAATGAAATCATTTACTTAGGGTTGTGCCGTTAATTAGCTACGATTTCCTTTTTATGGTGATTACAACATTGTAATTATCCAAGTGGGAACAACTAAATCAATAAACCGACAAACTAGAGCATAGAATGACTAACAAAGGCAGCCCAAAATAGTTACCAAGGGCAGCTTATAAGAGCCTTTAATGGCATCTACAAGAGGTCTCGAGTATAGCCAATAAAAGCCTCTTATGGCAGCCACAATCCAGGACAACTTCCATTAGAAAATTACAAAGTGCGTTATTGATTTGAGATTGCTGTTATCACCATAGCAGTAGACATTTCCATGGACAACATAATTATGACCTAAGCATAATTTACAAAGCTCTGCTATAGTGGCCAACAACAAACAACAGCTGACCAACTATAAAAAGCTAGACAAACACTAACATAGCAACCACATATAGTGTTAAGAGGAAAATTTAATAAAATCTTCAATCAGAACATCGATCGGCCAATGAAAATATAATAGCTTCTGATTTCCTCTCCATAGATCCAACCCAAATCAGGATAAATGAAATTCTACCACGATAACAAAAAAAAAAACCAGAGCAGCCGACCAAGAAATAATAGTGAAGACAACCTATCAGAAACTTAAAAATCCCCAAGGTCGATCATGAAAATAAAACCCTAAACCTCTTAACCACAACTTATAATCCATATAATTTCACATCCATTAAGTGTAAAGGAAGAAGAGAGAAGGAGGCTCACAGTGGAGAGATTACAACCGAGAAACCCACAATAACAACAATAACAACAACAAAATTAAGCTCTAGCCCTTTTTCCAGCCTCGACTATGCTATAACGAAGAAGTGTCGAGCAGAAGGAAAAGAACAAAAGCAAACCCTAGCGCAGAGCAGCAGTGCCAAGCCTTCCCAGCAACAAAAACAGAAATAGAGAGGCGAAAATGAAGAAGCTGACGCATCATATCCATATTAAGTAAAGAATTCACCGCCTCACCGCTTTAATTAAAGCCACCACTAAAATACATATAATATCAACCACCTCTGATATTAATAGCAACAAATATCAACAAATAATAACATTTCATTAGGTAGTGCGCACTGAACCGGCCAACCACTTCCATAAACCAACCCAAACCCAAATTCAATTTCATCACAAAGCCAAATACCCAATCAGCCAATAGGTACCACCTGAACCGACCCATTAAATTTTCCTTCCCAAAATAATAATGATAACAAATAAAATAGGAAACGAAACACGAGACGAACGTCGCAAAAATTTTGAAAAGTTCAAACTTCAAAATACATTGTGCGACGTCGAATCGACATTGATTTTCAGTTCTTTCATCACCGAGAATTTCTTTTTATGTGCATTTTTTTCGTTTTGGGCCGTTACAAACTCACCCCACCTTCAAAGGATTTTCGTCCACAAATATTCACAAAATAAAAGATTTATTCACAAGTACGCATAACGAAGTTACACATTTTTCACATATAAAATCCATAGGGATACATATTATTATTCGTTATACCTATTATTATTCTTACACAGAATATCAAAAGACAATATCAAAAGTCGATTTCATTTCTTTCCTTTCTTTCCCACAGTTTGCCCAAGTTAAAGCTCGTGGCTCGATATGACGTTCTTCTGGAGCTGCTTCTTCTGGAGCTGGCGTAGTGGCTAACGTTTTCGCACCAATCTGGTATGGTTTTTGTTGCAGGGGCACTTGAGTTGCTCGTACACTACCCTCTTTCATTTGCAGAAATTTTGGACATTCACTGCGCCTATGTCCCGGTTGACGGCAAGAAAAGCAAACACTTGCGAGACATTCGCCCCGATGATTTCGTCCACATTTCAAACATTTCATTATTGTTTGAGACACACTATTACTTGCTGCAGGCTCAGCTTGCGCTAGCTTCTTTTCTTTCCACTGTGGCTCATTAACTATTTCTGTTGTTTCTCTATTTGGTCCTTCGCCTATCTTCTTTTTAAACATGTCACGTGTCCTTTGAGACTTTTCTAAAACGATTTCGATCATTCGAGCTCGTTCTACTAATTTGCCATAATTCTTGATATCCTGGGACACTACAAAAGTACGAATTTCATCACGAAGGCCTTGCTGAAATAATCGACACCAATCTTCTTCCACTTCAACCATTGCATCAACATAATAAACTAGTTTTGAGAACTCCACTTCATACCGAAGTACCAGTTTAATTCCTTAAACCAGTCAAAGAAATTGATCTTGCAATACTCTTTTCTCTGATCTTGATACAAACCATGATGTAAACTCATGTTCGAACTCCTTCCATGTTATCATTGTGAGACAGTGAACTTCATATTTTCGTTTCATGATGCTATCCCACCAATGCTTTGCTTTGCCTTCGAATAATAATGTAGCCAACCCAACCTTCCGATGTTCCGGACATGCCATAACTGGAAAATAGTTTTCATTTTCAGAAGCCAATCTTTGGTGTCCAGCGTGGATAAATCTTCTTTAAATGTAGGTGGTTTTAAGTCCAGAAATGGTTTCAAATCGACATCTACCTATCGATAAAAAGGTGAGTCCACCAAAACATTTGGAACGACAAAGATAGTAACAGGAGGTGGCAGTGGTACATTCACAGGTGAGACATTTATTGGTGATGGGATATTCACAAGGGGAACATTCACCGGAGGAGCAACTAGGTGTGCTATATTAAATGCAGGTAACACCATCTTTAACGCTTCTGCCATGACTAAAGCAAGTTCATTCACTAGGGGTTGTGGTTGAGTTGGTTGATTCAGTTGATTTCCAATATCACTTTCGGCTGACAAGACATCAACATCTTTATTTACGTCTTGCTCATCCCGGACTCGTCGACTCGAGTAGACATTGACTGGTACATTGACACAAAAAGAAAAGGAGATCAAGGTATTTGCTTGATAGATTTGTGTTTTGTACTCATAATCCTCGAATTGCTGGCAAATCTGGCTCTGATACCAAATTGTGATGTCCCAATTCAGACCCCACAAAATTTCTATATTTGTATCCATTTGCCAAACATTCGTTTCAGCATATTTATAAATATTTATGTATGAGTACAAAAGAAACACATAAATATATCTCACACCTTCAGGTGCTCTGCCGCGAGTCTTTTTCATTCATCCTCAGTTAACCTGGTCTTCCTTTGCGAACTCACCATCGCTTCAATTACCTACACTAAATAGACGACGGGCATAGTCATAAAAATATGACTAAGCGAGAAACATACCTTTTCAAGTACAGTCCAAGAAAACAATAAAAATTAGTGGCAATATACATACATACATATATATATATATTCATGTGCATGAAACAATATACTGAATATAGTACATATGCAATCAGTAAGTTATCATTCACGTTATTTTTCTTGCCAGTATATCTCAATCTTTTGCAGTTTTCTTTTTATTTATTTTTTAGCTAATTATCAAACTACATTTCTTCTTTATCTCATTAATTAAAAATCATAAGAGTATGTTAACATGCATCTGGGTCTTCAGCGACCCCTGAGCCTTCAACGACTTCTGACCTTCCACGGCCGCATACAATTTCAAAAATATTCCGCCATGGGTATTCACACCCCCACAACACTGGGTTAACGCTTATCATTTCATTTGCATTCCTCTTTTATTTCATTTGTATTCGTAAATCATTTCATTTGTATTCCCATTATTCAAGGTGTATTTGATTTAAAATTCCTCTCAGAATTATCGCTTAATATTTGTTATTTCCAATTTCGCATCTTTAAGCGATTTCAAAATATCAGTGATTCCAAAATTTCGAACTATGTACAAATAGAAAAGTAAAGTACTTTCTAAATTAAGAAAAAGTGTTGTCATTAATATAAATGACTCTGCAGTATTAAAGAAGAACTCACTGCTTTTCCCTGACCTTTATCAGCACCAGGATGTTCATCGCGCTTATCTCCGGACGCATCCACTGCAGTATCAGTGAAATCATTTACTTAGGGTTGCGCCATTAATTAGCTACGATTTCGTTTTTATGGTGATTACAACATTGTAATTATCCAAGTGGGAACAACTAAATCAATAAACCAACAAACTAAAAACATAGAATGACTAACAAAGGCAGCCCAAAATAGTTACCAAGGGCAGACTATAAGAGCCTTTAATGGCATCGACAAGTGATCTCAAGTATAGCGAATAAAAGCCTCTTATGACAGCCACAATACAGGACAACTTCCATGAGAAAATTACAAAGTACGTTACTGATTTGAGACTTCTGTTATCACCATAACAGTAGACATTTCCATGAACAACATAATTATGACATAAGCATGATTTACAAAACTCTATTGTAATGGCCAACAACAAACAACAACCGACCAACTATAAAAAGCAAGACAAACACTAACATTGCAACCACATATAGTGGTAAGAGGAAAATATAATAAAATCTTAAATCGAAACATCGGTCGTATAATAGCTTCTGATTTCTTCCCCATAGATCCAACCCAAATCAGGATAAATGAAATTCTACCATGATAGCAAAATAAACCAGAGCAACCGACCAAGAAATAATGGTCAAGACAACCTATCAGAAACTTAAAAATCCCCAAGGTCGATCATGAAAATAACCCTAAACCCCTTAACCGCAACTTATAATCCATATAATTTCACATCCAGCAAATATAAAGGAAGAAGAAAGGAGGAGGCTCACAGTGGAGAGATTGCAATCGAGAAACCCACAATAACAACAATAGAAGCAACAAAATTAAGCTCCAGCCCTTTTTCCAGCTTCGACAATGCTAGAATGAATAAGTGTCGAGCAGAAGGAAAAGAACAAAGGCAAACCCTAACGCCAGGGGCGGATCCAGAGGGGGGCCCGAGGGACACTGACTACTATTATTTTTCAAAATATTTAGTGCATTTGGATTTCTCTCGTCGAGGCAATGAATTTTGACTACTTATACGTCAAAAACGGTGGCCAGATGAGGGACAAATAACTCCGATAAGATGAAAATGTTTTAAAATTTTTTTGAAGCAAGTTGATGACTGGCCCCCCGTGTTAAATTTTTTAGAACCCAGTGACGCATTTTATGCACCCCCATTATTATTTTTTTGGATCCGCCAATGCCTAGCGCGGAGCAGCGACGCCAAGCCTTCCCAGCGATGGAAACAGAAATAGGGAGACGAAAAAAAAGAAGCTGGCGCATCATATCCATATTAAGTAAAGAATTCACCACCTCACCGCTTCAATTAAAGTCACCAATTAAAGCCACTGCTAAAATACATATAATTATCCACCACCTCTAATATTAATAGCAGCAAATATCAACAAATAATAACATTTCATTAGGTAATGAGCACTGAACCAGCCAGCCACTTCCATAAACCAACCCAAACCCAAATTCAATTTCATCACAAAGCCAAATGCCCAATCAGCCAACAAGTACCACCTGAACCGGCCCATTAATTTTCCTTCCCAAAACAATGATGATAACAAATAAAATAGGAAACAAAACACGAAACGAACGTCGCAAAAACATCAAAAAGTTCAAACTTCAAAATACATTGTGCGACGTCGAATCAACACTGATTTTCAGTTCTCTCATCATCGGAGATTTCTTTTTACGTGCATTTTTCTTTTTGGGCCGTTACAACGGAGGTTGGTCAGATGAATTTTCCCAGCTGGGTGTAGAAATCTCATGTAGTCAACAACAAGTTGGTAGCTTGGTTGGTGTTGGAGGAGGGGAGAAGGTGTTGATTAACTAGATGGCAGTGGTAGCGAGCTCGTGACGGAGGAGAGCGAGATTTTATAACTAGGCTTCGAGCTGATCTAAACAAGTGGAATCGGTGGAGGCCAAAGTGGAGGCATTTTCATTAGCACTGAGGGCCATGGAAAGGGTCATGAGCATATAACAAAGGAGCTGGGTAGTGGTAGATAGCCCGATGCTCCATTTGAGGCCGAAAATCGGCTAAGGAAAGTTGAACAGGAAGCTCTCGTCTTGACAAGTGCTCCTGTGATGCTCTATCACTTCGATCACGACAATAATTATTTTATGCCATGTCTGAAACTTTTCTTCTTGCATCATCTTCATTCCCTCCTCCGATAACCTGTTAGAAACTTCTTCGTCTTTGTCCTAAATGATACGGATTAAGACCTGTCAGCTATGAAACACAGATACTTCCCCGAAGGCAGCGTACCGGTACCGGATACGTATCCGATACCGGTACGTACCCGATATTCGATGGATACACCTATGTGGACACACGTAGACTTAGCACATCATTCTGCATACTGTGATAGGAGTCTGTTTTTCTAGAGTAAAAAAATGTTGGCTCTATGCTAAGAAGCATTGGTACATCCAATTAAGTTGTGTATCTGTACTGAGTATGTTTCTGGTATCGGTACCTTTGTGTTACAAGTACGTGTATTGAACGTGTTGATTCAATGCAACTTATTAACAAAATAGCTAACTTGTCTTTAGACTAATCAGAGATTGAAGATGTTGATCTCCAACAATGAAGAAGAAAAAAAAACTGATAAGTAATTTAAGTTTAATTTTATCTCTTTTGGTTTAACATATAAGATGTTAAATTTTGTAATATTTACGAATGCTTAATGTTTGAAAACTTTATGTTATGTTGCATTGATTTGTGAACTTGTACTTCAAGTTATGATTTTTGTTTAATGTTTTGATGTTTTGAAAACTATTTATTGCACTTTTGATATATAAATATATATTATATTTGTTATAACGTATCATGACGTACCTGTATCCTTGTTTTTAAAATTTTGTCGTACCATGTCTGCACCTAGCTCCCCAGAACAACGGAGTTTCGCTGTTAGCAGACCTCCTTTTGACTGCATATATCCATTTAGAACAGCAGAGGTAAGCTGTTGGCAGACCAATTTCAGAAAACTATAAATAGACCCAAGGTGGTACCTCAGAAGGCAAGCTTTCAAGCTGTCCAATTCTCTAATTCCCAGATCTTCTTGCGCTTTCTGAGGTGCTCTTAGCTCAACACTGGATAAGGAGGAGAAGCGCTCTAAGATCTTCTGAGTGTATGATGGGACCTCCGTGCTGGAGCTTTCGGTCAGCCAAACTTGCTAGGCGAAGTAAGTGTGCGGTCACCCCTTCCCCAATGGTTCAAACTGCATAGAAGCCGGTTCCCGGTTTCAACATCCGTGAAAAAGTATTTCTATTATTCTTAAATATGTTCTACTATAACTAAAATGGTAAACATTTGAAAGAAATCATAAATTAAACAAATAAGAACTCACTTATCTTTACCATTATCTCTCCCCAGGTTGATGTTCATCCCTTCCCTGAAAGCCATCTCAAACGTACAAGCTTTTTGATGTATCATTCGTCGCATCATAAGTCACACATTTTAATTTTTCAGCTTTTATTTATTATCATGTATTTTGTCAGTGCGCCTGCTTTTATTTGAAATTGTTCGGCTCTTCGGGTTGACCGTCCGATGAGATCTTAAATAAAAAGGTTTGGTAATTTGGGTAGTTAGAACGGGCGTAGGCAAACTCAATTTATTTAAAAGGACACATAAACTTAAGCAACAATATTAGAGCGGTTATTATTAAAATCACTACCTTTTGATCTTATTCCTCAATTTAACGTGAAAACAACAACTGTGGAAATTAATTAGTTGGGATACCCAAAATATCATTTCAGGAGAAAATTTGAAAAAAGGTTATATGAGAATATAATTACATTTGTGGAGAAAATAAATAATCAACGTTTGTACATTATTGACAAGTTGCTGAAGGACCTAAATAATACAGGAAGATATCAGGCCATGAGAAGACTTGGTAAAAATCTTAGATTTTGGAAAATAATCAAGTTATTGTCTTTTGGAAATAAGTTGTCAACCGGCTATTAAATCTCACCATCAGGAAGAAGCAAGGGGACCCGAATAATAGAGAAATTGAAATTTCAATTCAATTTCTCTGCGTTGCCGGCAGTCTTCTCCCGTGCAAATTATTTTCTCCGCCGCTCTAGCCCGCTAACCATCACCGACACTATCTCTTCCCGCTGCTTCAGTGAGCCCTAGCAGCGCTCGGACTGTTCGTCGAACTCCTCTTGCCGCTCGCCTCTGCAAACCACCGTCGGCCTCTCGGTCTAACTCCTCAAAGCCTCCAGCAACGGTCCTCGTCTCCATCGACCTCGCTACCTCTACCGGCGGTCCAATCTGACTGACGTCGACGTCAGCTCTTCTTCTCCGTCAGTCGGCCGTGAGCCCCGTTTCAGCCTCCGCTCAACCAATTGTTCGGTCTCCGCACCGATTGAATGTAAACCGGACTCAGGCCCGTGGTAACTTCACCCCTCACTGTTACTAAATATTGGCCTAGCTTTATGTGTTCAATTAAATAATTTTTGAGCTTGCCTTCAAACGTTCTCGCTACCCTAAATACTGTTTATTTCATAAATTCTTAATTATGATATTGTTTGTGGAATTACATGTCTCGCGACGATTCAAAACGACAAATACGCAAAGAATTTTCTCCCGAATAATAATTGATGGTTATCATGAAGTTCGAATGATAAGAGGATTTGCGCGCGAAGGCTTGATTTGGCCGCTCTGCCCCTCTTTCAAACTAAAAGATCATAAGTATTTTCAAAACCCTAATTATTATTTTTTAATAAATATAGTAAGTTGTTTGAAAAAATGTTTAATTTTGAAAACCCCTAAACCTAGTCTACATCAGTTTTTGAGTGAGGCTTTGTAAGAAAATAATTTATATTATTTTCTAAGGAACATTTAAATCTTACGCGAGTTGTAACATGAAATAAACAATCATATCCTACTTGGGAGGACTTTACCAATGTACATAAGGAAAACTGAAATCAAAAACTAAAAACCTCAATCAAACCAATAAGTTGAAGTTCTCATATCCTCCAAGCCTAGAGAAATTAAGAGACAACATTAAACATGTGGTAGGAGATGGGAAAAGAGGAATAATAGAAGAACAATACTTTTATTTTATAGCCAATTTATATTATTTTTTGAGGAACATTTAAATCTTACGCAAGTTGCAACACGAAAGAAACAATCATATCCTACTCGAGAGAACTTCACAACTTACTCCATGCATGCAATGTCGCCAAGTTTTCAACTCAAAAATTACATCAACCAATTTTAGTCATGTGCTTGGTAGTTCCTTTCACTCTCTTTCAATTGTTTAGATGCATGTGTTATTACCTTTCCTTTTTGCAGCAGCACACATCCCAAGCCTTTCAATTACACATCTCTGTATCTTTGAAACCCTTTAATACCACCTGGCATTACCAAACATGTGCATTTGTTAATTTCTCTTTCAATTTCTCAAAAGCTTCTTGACACTAATCAGTCCACTGGAACTTACATTCTTTTGAGTCAATTTCGTCAGGGTTAGGGCTATTTTTGAGAAAATCTTAACAAATTCTCGGCAATATCTTGCAAGACCTAGAAAGCTTCTCACTTCGTCACTGTTGTAGGGCAAGACCAATTAAAAATGGACTCGATCTTAGTTGGATCTATTGATAGCAGTCTTTGTTAATCACGTGCCCCCCAGAATGATCTCCTCTAACCAGAATTCACATTTTGAGAACTTCACATACAACTCGTGTTCTTTCAACGTCATCAATACCACCTTAAAATGTTCGACATGCTTTTATTTATTTTTCGAATACACAAAAATATCATCAATGAACACCATTACAAATTTATCCAAGTATTCCTTAAAAATCTTATTCATTAGATCCATAAACACAACTGGAGCATTTATCAACCCAAACGACATTACAACAAATTCATAATATCCATAAATGGTACTAAAAGCAGTTTTATAGATATTCTCTTTTTTGATCTTCGAATAATCGTATCATGATCTGAGATCAATTTTAGAGAAGGCCGTGACATTCATTAATTCGAGGTAGAAGATACTTATTTTGATCGTGAGTTTGTTTATTTCTTTATAATCTATACACAACTTGAAAATTCTATCATTCTTTTTCACGAAAAGGACTAGGGCTCGCATGGTGAGGAACTCCTGAAATTGGCTTTTGAACTCAATCATCTCTTCTGGATCCATATGATAGGGGGTCTTTGCCACATGCATTACTCATTCTGTAAGATTAATTGGAAATTCAATCTTCCGATTAGACAGAATTTCTGGTAATTCTTTCGTAAATACTTTGAGAAATTCACACAGTAGACACTTGACTTAATTCCTTCTCAGTCTCAATCATCACGAACAATGCTTCACATTCCTTCAGAATCTTTTTTCATAGCTTTCATTGCCTATATTATAGCTTTAGATATTTCACACATTCCACGGAAGCACACATAAGTCTGCTCTGGGTACTTGATTTTCACCTCCTTATTTTTACTATTTATAACTGCTTCATGATTAGATAATCAATCCATACCAAATGTTATATCAAACTCTCCAATGATAGAAGTACAAATCTATTTTTATCTATTTATTCCCCAAATATAGGAGTGCCATGCATCTATGTTTAATAATCATTTCTGTATTATTGGACATTTAAACTTTCAATTCGCCAACAATGTGATAAAGTTCAATTGTAAGTGCTTAATGATATTGTTAGAAGTAAATGAATGACTAGCTCCAGTATAAAAAAAGGATCTATCGATTATCATACATAGTTATCATACTTGTCACCACAACATCATCTGCATTGGCTTCCTGTTGACATTCCTGTTGACATTGAATACTTTTGATTGCACTTGCCTTTCTTCCGGAGCTTCAACAATTGGTTCAGATGCGTTTGACTCGACTCCTTTGGTCTTATCAAAATTGCTTGAAGAATCAACAATATTCAATTCCTGGGTCGGGGCGGAGCTCCCATCGTATTTCTTGTAGTCACATGTTTCACATGCATGCAAATATTCTTGTGATGTCCTTGTCGATAACATTTGAATTAAACATTTAATCTGACTAGGACACCGTCCACTACATGTCTTCCTGCATTTCTCACATTTCTTTGACTTTATAGATTAATTTGCACTCTAGCTATATTTTTGGAATTGCGACCTTTTTCTTTTTTAAATTAGGATTTCCTCCTTTAGCAGTAGATTCCTTCACTATACTCTCTGACGATTTCTTCTCCTGAAACTCTTTCCTTTTTTTGGAATTTTTGAGATCTATCTCTATTAATCTCGTAGTCTCCACCAAGTCATTATAAATTCTTATCCCTTGAAAAATAGATACATCTTGATATTATCTCTTAACACGTATTGAAAACGGAAACACTTTTCCTCTTCATCAACAATAAGAGTCCCCACTTAATAGGCCTAGTGAGTAAATTCAGCCTCATATTGAACCACTGTTAGACTTCCTTGCCCTAGACGAAGAAACTTCTCTTGCAATAATTTCTTTTCAGACGGAGGCACAAACCGACTTCTAAATTCCCGAAGAAATTCTGCCCATATTACTCCTCACACTCTTCTGACATATCTTCTTTCCAGTAAATTATCCCACCACCTTCAAGCTTCGCTTTCCAGACGTAGGTTTCAAGATCTACTTTTTGGCCCTCATGGCACTTCATTGTTCGAATGATCACTTCGATCTTTTTAATCCAATCTTCGGTTTCAATTGGAGTCACCCCTCCTTGGAATGAAGGGGGTTCCAATTCCAAGAAGTGTTTTATATAAAGATCGATGTGCATTTGGGGCTGGGCACCAATGCCAGTAAAGGTCTGTGCAATATCTTGAGCATCCTTATAGCGTCCGTGAGCGCTCAAGCTAACTCAGACACTTGCACACTTGGTTCATTTGCGCCACCACTTTCCACCGACGTACATTTCTCGTATTTCTGATGACATCCCGACCTTGTATATACCTAGAAAATTCCTGTCACCATTAATGCAATATTAGTATCAACGTAAGACGAACCTAAGCAGGATATATGTATGTTTTACAAATCCTTTTGGTATTCCCTCGGTACTAACATTCAAACATTGCAAGAATCGCTCTGATGCTGCTTGATTGTAACGCTAGACCGCTATAATTTAAATATTTTTCTTGTTCTTATCAGAAATAGCGCTTTGTTGGAATTTTTTATATATCGTAGTGGAGACCCACAAGCAATAAAAATTGCAGAATACCAAATTCGATATGTAGAACAACCTGCAACAATATATATATAAATCTTTACCATATATAAAGAAATATAAAACTCATGAATTATAAATTCATTGAAAAGATTACGACCATCGGATCTAAATCAATTACTCAGCAGCCATTCATTTTTTTAATATTAAAAAAATAAAAATCTCCAGATATCCTAAACCTATAGCATGGGAAGGATAAAGAGAGGAAGGGAGAGAAGAGGAGATTGAGAGAGAGGGAGAGAGGGCTGCGGGCGGCAATGTAATAAATATGTATATTATAGAGAGAGAGAAAGAGGGAGGGAGAGAAAAAGACGGAATTGAGTGTTATAATATATATATATTATATAGAGTGGCGGTGAGAGAGAAACAAATGGAGAGAGAGTGGAGAGAGGTAGGAGAGAGAGTGCGGTAGAAATATAGAATGGTAGGGAGAGAGAGTGCGCGGGAATTAGATATAGAAATTGGAGAGAGAGAAAGAGAGAAAAATTACTTTTTGTACGTTAAAATGTACATTTTTTACAAAATAAAAATGATAATATTGATGTATATTTTTTTACGATGTCCGTGCGGAGAGGCGGGCGAAGCCCGCCTGGATGCGGCCGAAGGCCGCCCGAGAGCATCAAGCACGGGCGTAGCCCGTACGAAGATGCTCGTATGTATATATGTATATATATCTATACGAGTGACAGGCACGGGCCTCCGGCCCAATGGCCACGCGCCACAGTACCCGGCCGGCGACGGCGGGCTCTGCCCGCCCTCCCGGCGGGCGTCGCCCCCCTACGGCCCCGCGCGATAGTACCCGGCCTGCGGCGGCGGGCTGCGCCCGCCCCGACGGCTGCGCCCGCCCCCGTCGGAAGCATGCCCCCCGGCGGGCTGCGGCCGGCCCCGGCGGGCTGCGGCCGCATCGAGGAGGGCCCCACGCGCCTCCCAGCGGGCGGTGCCCGCCCCCGGCTAAGCGGGATTAAATCCCGCACTTAGGAGGGATTAAATCCCGCCTAAGTTGGCGGGATTAAATCCCGCCTAAGTTGGCGGGATTAAATCCCGCCTGGGGATTAATCCCGCCTTGGGATTAATCCCGCCTGGGTGGTTTTAATCTCGCCTAAGCGGGACTAAATCCCGCACTTAGGCGGGATTTAATTCCCGCCTAAGTTGGCGGGATTTAATCCCGCACTTAGGCGGGATTAATCCCGCCTAAGTTGGCGGGATTAATCCCCCCTGGACGGGATTTAATCCCCCACATAGGCGGATTAAATCCCGCCTAAGTTGGCGGGATTAATCCGCCTGGGCGGGATTTAATCCCGCCTGCGCGGGATTAAATCCCTACTTAGGCGGGATTAATCCCGCCTAATTAATCCCGCCTGGGATTATATTAATCCCAGGCGGAATTTAGTCCCACACCGTTAGCATTGTTTTTTTTCGTGTATTTATATGTTTTTTTTCTGGTAGAAGATGTGTTGTGATTGTGGGCTTGCTGATGGGCTTGTGTTTGCGGGCTTGCAAGCTTGCTGGGCCGTCTTGCGGGCTGCGCTTATTCTCTGGACTGATTCTGCGGGGCTTAATGGGTGTTGTTATTAATTTTTTTTAAAGTAATCTACATAACTTTAGGACCCCTTTAGTAGGTTTAGGACCCCTACGAAAAAGTGGAGAGAAGGGGTTGATTTGATCATACGGCCGCTGAAATAGTGGAACAGATCGGACGGTCCAAATCACTCCAATGAAATTTAAATTCATGAATTTGGTATTTCTATTATAGTGGTAGGTATATATATATGTATATGTATATATATATGTGTGTGTATATGTATATATATATATATGTATATATATACATATACATATATATATACATATATATACATGTATATATATATATATATACATATACATATATATATATGTATATGTATACATATACATATGCATATATATGTATATGTATACATATACATATGCATATATATGTATATGTATACATATACATATGCATATATATGTATATGTATACATATGCATATATATGTATACATATATATATATATGTATATGTATATATATATATATATATATATATATATATATATATATATATCGGAAATATGTATATCCGCGCAACGCTGATATAACATATTTCCGCGCTTGTTCATACTAGCCGTTGAATCTAATCCAACGGCTGAGATTCTGCGCGGATCACTAAAATGGAAGAGCAAGGCCAGCGCGGGATCAACCTTGATCGCACGCGCGAGAGAGAGCTTGCTCGCGTGCGCGGACTTTGTTAGTCAAATGGGGGATTGCTATATACACATCAAACTTTTATAACATCCAACCCCAACCATACATATCCCAACATATACACACAACCTGACAGAATAACAAATGTGGCTAGCGACACCCTAAAACCACTAGATCTACACATAACCTCCAATATCAAAAGACTTCTCTCACAGCTGTCCATCAAACTTAGAAGCAACATAATAATATCATGCTGACAACTCTCGTCCTGACAAGTGCTCCTTTGACATTCTATCACTTCAGTTACGATAGTAATTTTTTTAAGTCATAGCTGATACTTTCATTCCCGCAATATTTTCTTTCCCGCCTCAGATAACCTACTGGAAATCTCTTCTTTCGTGTCCTAACATGATAAGAGTTAAAACCCATTTGTCATATATACCTAGTGAATTCTTACATCTTTAAATGCTTGCATATAATTCAAGCGAATTAGTACCAAAAGAACATACAAAATAATTAAAGTGCATATGACATGATAAAAGAACTGCTGATCGAAATAAATGCAGAGCAATCACCTAAGAAACTAACATGCTTCATTAGAAAATATTGGAATATACTAAAAGAAATTGTACATGATTCTTTTGTTTTAATTTGTTTCTTAATTCCGCGTATTAGTTTTTTGAGCCTCAGATAAGTTCTCTTTAAGTTCTAATTTTAGTTTACATTTTTTTTTATTCTAACTTAATTACTTTCATTTTCTTTAGTTTACATTTTTATTTTATTCTAACTTAATTACTTTCATTTTCTTTTCTTTAGACAAAAAAATGGAATATATTACTTTCTTTTCTTTTTATATTAGGTCTGACTCATGTAGAATATCTTGCTATGGCTACTGCCTACTAGTTATTGACACTGTTTTAAATGTCCTTCCAACATGTTTGTCATGTCTCCCGACATTTCGTTGTTAAGAGCAAAACGACTATTTTTTTCTTAAAATGTATATTACGGCCTTTTGAAAAAAAAGACCGACATATTCAAATTTTTTCGATATATCGGCCGACACGAATTTTAAATATATTATCCGCTATTTTATTTTATATTATATTAGCAGAGTAGTAGTATATGCTTAGATCACATATATGTATTATATTATGTATGTTTAAACCAATTAGACTTATTGTTTTTTTTTAATATTTTCTCTCACAACCAATTTTGTATAATTATTTCGCAAAATATTTTTATTTCATATTATAAAAAATGTACAAATATTTAGCACATTTCTTTGTTGATTATTAATATCTTTTTAATATAAATTTAAATTTTGGAAATACTTATAATCAATCAAATATATTTAACTTTTAAATATTTTTTGGTATAAAATTAATGTTATCAAAATAAATTTATTGTAAATATATTTTATAATGTATCATTTTTTATTTGTTAATAATATTTTATCTTGAATACTATTCGAATTTATTTTGTAATATACATATAGGCTTCGTTTGGTTCGGCGTTTCGCCGCCTCCGTTTGGAGCAAACGCCGCCGGACGACGGATAAACAAATGGGCGCCGACGGCGTTTGCTCCGTTTGCACCCGCAACAAGGAGGAAACGGCCTTGATCCGCTTCGTTTCGACTCCGCCTCTACCCCTCCGGTTCCAAAGTCCCGTTTCAACCCGCTGGCTGCACCCGCCACCGCCGAACCAAATATAGCCATAATTATACTTTGTATACATAAAAATAATAATTCTAGTTATAAGAAATGGAAATCCGATATGGTAAAACATTCTCGACATATCTCCGACTTCTGACATCCGACATTTAAAACTAAATCAGATATGTCATCGACATCAGATATTTACAACCTTCGCTATTGCCAACCTTCGGACTTCTGTTACATGATCATAATCATCTTGGAGTCCTCAAAGGAACTTTTTATCTCATATCTGTTGGTAGGTGATTCACCCCTCCTCCCAGGGTTTATCGTAAATAAAAGTCGAAAGTGAGAAATTGAAAACTATAAAACTCGTCGATTGCACTTTTGGAAAATATTCTTAAACATGTATACTTATCCTGTTTGAAAGAGTACTTTTATTATTCTCAAATTTGTATCTATTATAATTAAATGGTAAACATTTTTAATAAAGCGTAGATTAAAGAAATAAGAACTTATTTTTTTTACTCTTATCCCCCTCTGGTTGGTGTTCATCCCTTTTTTGGAAGCCATCCTAAACATAAATTTTTTTCGAGCGAGACTGTTAGGGTTCTGAAAGAGAGAGAGGAAGGGGGAAGAGATTAGAGGGAAAGAGAGGGGGGGGGACCAAAAATTCAAAGTTCATTCAAGCATGCTAAGAAAACAATAGTCCTCGACTTATATAGCCGCCGGTCACAACATAAAGTAACGGTACCTAAGACAACAATAATGTAAATGCTAGAATAACACCCCTCGCCCCTGTCGGCTACTATGGTAAGTTGCGCGCGCCGTGCTCGTGGTGCTAATACACCCGCCATACTGGCGGTCGCCCTTCGCCCTCGTCCGCTCCATCAGGATCCATAACAGTATCGCCCTGGGGGAAATTTTCCTCGTCCTCAAGGCTGAAGTATGAGAACTGGTGGCGCATATCCGCTCGGTCCCCCCATGTCGCCTCCGAGAGTGTGCGATCCTGCCAAGCCACGAAGACCTAATCCACTGGATGCTCTGCGCGGATAATCGTACGCGTGTCCGTAATGCTCTGAGGAAGGACCACCGCTGGGGTGGTGCCAGGGGCCGTCTGAGGAAGTGTCACCTCGACTGGGTGATCACCGTTCACTCGCTTGAGCTGCGAGACGTGGAACACCGGATGGTTGCAAATCTCCGGAGGTAGGCGAAGGCGATATGCCTGAGTTCCCACCCGGGCTAGAATCTCAAAAGGTCCGTAGAACTTGGCCGCCAGTTTGGAGTGCGTCTACGAGGTCGCGTGACCTGTCGGTGCGACCGAAGCTTGAGGAACACTGAATCACCCTCGGTGAACTGGACGTCGCGCCGGTGGCGGTTGGCTGAGGCCACCATCCTATCTTGGGCACGCTGGAGGTGTTGGCGTAGATGATGGAGCATGGCATTGCGGTCGCGGAGGAGGACGTCCACGACGGCTACCGCGCATTCGCCTGGTACGGCTTGTGTGAGGGCGGGTGCCTCCCATAAACTGCCTTAAATGGTGTGGTGTCGGTGACTCGGTGGTGGAGTGGAAGGACATGTTAAAGGAGTATTCTGCCCATGAGAGCCACTCGGCCCAAACCTGCAGATGATGACATACAAAACAACGCAGATAGGTCTCCAAGCATTGATTCATGACCTCGGATTGGCCGTCCGTCTGCGAGTGGTAGGCCGTGCTCATCCGAAGTTGCGTACCATACATCTTGAACAATGCCCGCCAAAAGGAGCTCGGGAAGAGGGGGTCGCGGTCATTCATAATGGAGCGAAGGAACCCATGGAAGCGGTCACTCCGAGAGCCGTGATCAGGTGTCGAAGCGGAATGAAATGAACATACTTGGAGAGGCGGTCCACAATTACCAATATGCAGTCCCGTATCTTGGAGTGGGGAAACCGGGTGATGAAGTCCATAGAAATGTCTTCCCAGACCTGTGTCGGAATGAAAACCGGTTGAAGGAGCCCCCAGGGAAGGTAGCCTCATACTTGGCGCGCTGACACGGTAGGCAAGCCGCGGCAAAGTTCTTTACCCGCTGGAACATTCCCGACCAATACAGGGAGGTGACGGGGCGGCGAGGCGGCTGTACGTCCTGAAGACACCCGCGTGACCCCCTTCCGAGGTCGCATGGAACTCGACGAGTAGGCAGATAATCAGCTGAGAGGAGGCAAAAAGGACCAGACGATTTTGATTGTAGAGGAGGTCGCCCATAAGGTGTTACGAGGGCCGGACGGTGGCGTCCAACCACAAGGTCTCCACAAATTACTGGAGCTCGGGGTCGGCTACAACTTCGCGCTGAAGAATAGAGGCATCCTCCCAGACCGGTCGGGAAATGGTTGTCAGATTCGCTGTTTCCGATTGGCGGGTGAGGGCGTCGGCCTCCCGATTGGACGATCCTGTTCGAAACTCTATGTCAAAGTTGTACCCCAAGAGTGACCACCCAAACCTGCTGCGTCGGGGTCACAATTTTCTGGTGGAGGAGATAGCGCAGGCTGTGATGATCTTTCCGAACGGTGAAATGGCAACCAAGCAGGTAGGGCCGCCAATGCTGTACGACTAAGACCAATGCCATCAACTCGGATTCATATGCGGAGTGAGGATGCACGGTGGATGAAAACAAGCAGCTGAAATCGGCGACAGGTTCTCCCTCCTGCATCAAAACTGCACCGACTCCAGATTCAGAGACGTCAAACTCCACCATAAAGGGTTGTGAGAAATCTGGCATCGCTAACACGGGGGTTGTGTTGAGGGCCTGCTAAAGGGCCTGGAATGCCGTCGCCGGTGGCCACTGAAACCTGCCGGTCTCTGACTTCATCAACAAGATGGAGAGCGGTTTGGCGATCTTGCTGTAGTCCTGGATGAACCGCTGGTATTATCCCGTGAGACCCAAGAATCCCCAGACGTCGCGGAGTGATCGGAGTGTGGGCCACTGAAGGACGGCCCGATCCATGTCCGAATCCATAGCTACGTTGTTTGCGGATATGGTGTGTCCCAAGTAGCCGATCTCTGACTGCCCGAAGACGCATTTCTTAGGGTTCACACAGAAAGAGTGCTCTGGGAGAGCGATGAGAGTGGCCCAAACATAGTCCAAATGGTCCTGCCAAGATGAACTACAAACCAGAATGTCATCGAAGAAAACCAATATGTAAATGCGTAGGACTGGACGAAACATATCATTCATGGTGGCTTGGAAGGTGGTTGGAGCATTGGTCAGGCCAAAAGGCATGAACAGGAACTCGTAATGGCCATCATGCGTGCGGAACGCCGTCTTGGGAACATCCTCCCCTCGGACCCATATCTGCTTGTAGCAGGCGCTTAGGTCTAACTTAGAGAAATAGACCGCTCCCCGTAGCTCGTCTAGGAGCTCTTGAATGACCAGAATTGGGTACTTATCCGAGATGGTGGCTTTGTTGAGTTCCCGATAGTCCACACAAAAGCGCCAGCTACCCCTTCTTGCGGACTGGGAGGACCGGGCTAGAGCTGGGGCAAATGATGTCTACCGCGAGCATGTCGCCTACCCGTGTCTCGATATCTCCCTTCTGAGCGTGACCGTAGCGGTGGGGTCGAACCGGGATGGAAGACACCCCCCTTGCAGGGAAGGCGGTGGTCCGTCGGCTTGGCCGGGGGGAAACGGGTATTGCCGGCGAAGAAGTTCAGAAAGAACTCCAAGATAGCCTGCAGCGCCTGAGCGGTCGGAGAGCAATGGGTGGACTGCCCCTTCACGTGCCACAAGGAGGCCGCCCAATCCATATCGGTGGATTTCTGGAGTGACTGTAAGGAGATGGCCTGTCGAAGTAAAGCCGAGCCGCCCTCCAGTAAGCATGACGTGCCCCCATGGAGGAAGCACATGGTCATGCAGTCTTAATTGATGTTGACGTCCCCCAAGGTACAAAGCCATGCCACCCCGGGAATAACATCCACCCTTCTCAAGGAGAAGGCACAGAAGTATGTCTGAAATGGTCTGCTGCCGATGGTGAGAGTGAGGGCCATCTTCCATCTCCTAAGCAGATCGAGAAACGCTTGGCGACCTGCACTGACAGCGCTAGACGGTCCACCAGGTGCTATGGCTCGCCTCACTATTGATCATCACCACAACAGAGGCCCTGTGAAGTGTCCCCCAAAGCTTCATCATTTGTGGGCCCAAGAATCCGCCCATGGTAAATAGTGGAGGTCCAAACGGTGAAAGGTGGCCGTGGGGGGGGGGGGGGGGTCCTCTGTCGCCGTATCAAACTCGAGGGCCTCAAAATCCGCGAGTGTTACCTCGGGTTCCTCCTCGCCAATGAGGATCCAGAGGTCTTTCAGCGGGCAATCATGAGCAGGAGAGTATGGTTGCTTGCAGCGGAAACACAACCCCTTGGTGTGCAAATCATGGTATTCTTGATTGGAGAGCCGTGGGTGGGCCATAGTCCGAGGCGGGCGGGACGGGGTGCGGCCTGACCGGGGACCGAGGGTATCTCATGCTGTGGTGGACGGTATGCTACCACAGGCCGGGTGATCGGGGCGCCGAAGGTAGGTGGGCGGTTTGCCCGGGTCCAGAGGCCGAATCTGAAATTCTGCTTCCACAAAGCGAGCGAGATCCATGGCTTTTGCAATCGACGACGGATGGTCGGTGCGGATCCGGGCACAAATGCGAGGAAAGATCCCATGCATGAAGAAGCTGAGGTAGTGATCCGACGGAAGTCCTGACACATGCGCCCCTAGGGAGATAAACTCATCGATGTACTCGTCGAGAGAGCCCGTTTGGCAGACGCCGCAGAGGAGCTCCATCACGGATCCTGAGTAGAGGGTGTCGTAATTGATAATGAGCTCCTGCTTAAGGTCCGACGAGGACATGGTCGGTTTGGATTGTCGCGGCCAACGCATCCAGTGGAGGGCGGAGCCCTCCATGCCGATCAAGGCTGTGCTAACCTTATGTGGTTCTGAGATCTGCTTTATCTCAAAAAACTGTTCGGCTCGGGCAATCCATCCCATGGGATCGGTGTCGTTGAATGAGGGAACATCAAAGGAACGAGGGCCCGATGAGAGAGCCCCAGACAGGGGGTTTGGTCCCTGGAACGGTTTCAGCGTAGCTCCGAGGAGGGACAGCGAGTCCGCCACGGACGTTGCAGATGTTGATGGGCGGCTGACCAAGATGAAGTCTATCTTTGCATCCATGCGGAGTATGAGGGCCTGCAGCGATGCAATGGAGCCGTTGTGGTCGTCTAGACGACGTAGGATGTCGGGATCCGTGGTTGGGGTTGGCGGTGTTGCGTTGATGTTGGTCATCGATCGCAACCGAGGGGGAATGCACTCGATTGGTGGAGGAAGCCAACCTAGAAACTGGCGGAAACCCTAGGGCGGAGGCGCGAACTCAGTCAGTGCGGTGGCTATGGGAGGTGGCGATGCAGGACGCGGCCAAATCTCCTAGCGGTGAAGCAAACCCGTCGGCAGGCTGGACTGAGTAGCAGGTGATGCCGGACGAGCGCTACGATGTCGTGCGGTTGATGCTAGGCCGGCGTCGAAGGGGACGAAGCCGTGCGAAGTCGCTCACGATGAACATGCGCGTCGCGGTGCGGAAACAGCCGAATGCGCGAGATGCGAGGGCCGACTGATGTGGACAAGCGGGGATCGACTATGGTCTGGTAGGCGCGAGTTTTCTTCGGGCGGCGGAGACCGTGGACGGAAGGCGGCAGGTCAGACCAAATGTTAGGGTTCCAAAAAAGAGAGGAAGGGGGAAGAGATTAGAGGGAAAGAGAGGGAGGGAAAACCAGAAATTCTAAATTCATTCAAGCATGCCAAGAAAACAATAGTCCCCGACTTATATAGCCGCCGATCATAACATAAAGTAACGATACCGAAAAATGTAAATGCTAGAATAACGCCCCTCGCCCTTGTGGGCTACTACGGTAAGTTGTGCGCGCCGTGCTTGCGGTGTTGATACACCCGCCACACTGGTGGTCGCCCTTTGCCCTCGTCCGCTCCATCGGGATCCGTAACAGAGATCATGTAA
This sequence comes from Platanthera guangdongensis, assembly GCA_039583875.1. NCBI lineage: Eukaryota > Viridiplantae > Streptophyta > Magnoliopsida > Asparagales > Orchidaceae > Platanthera > Platanthera guangdongensis. The sequence continues at coordinate 31,617,084 of CM077162.1, read as the reverse complement.
GACAACAATTTATATTATTTCTGAGGCACATTTAAATCTTATGTTAGTTACAACACAGAGAAAAAAATCATATTCTATCCGAGAAGACTTTACAAATGTACACGAGGAAAACCAAAATCAGAAACTAGAATTCTTAATCAAATCAATAAATTGTGCTAGAACTCTTCTTGTCTTGGCGGTTTGCCGTTTGCGAATTGGCGGTTAGAAGTGGCGGTTTGGCAGACAGGCTTGACAGACAGACTTGGTGACAGGCATGGCTGACAGACTTGGCGGACAGGCATGGCTGACAGACTTGGCGTACAAGCATGGCAGACAGACTTGGCGTACAGGCATGGCAGACAGACTGTTGTAACGGTCGGTCCTTGACGACATGGCGATAGGCTTAGCGCCCTGGCAATGTTGCTGTCTGAGTCCAGGCGGTCTGGTCCTAGATTGTCTTGGCGGATAGGCGATCTACTGTTGCGGTCTGTGCTTGGAGATCTATCCGTAGTTGAGATCCAGTGGTCAGGGGGCTGAAGGCTTTGTGGTCTGGGCGGTTAGAGTTGTCTAACCACACAGTTCGCTGTTTCTTGTTTTATATTCGCCTGTTGTTTTAGTCTCACATCGTTTGTTGTATTCCCTTTCTTTTCTCCCTATAAATAGGGGGTCATACTTATGTAACTTAATCTTTTGGGAGCAATAAAATTTCTTTTATTTAGTCGTTGTTTTTAGCCGCTTCTTAGCTGCTTTAGTCGCTGCTAGCCGTTTTTTACATGTTATCACAGCTTACTGGTCCTTTGCTCCGTTTTGCTGTTCGGCTTTATCGCGGTGCTCCGTTCTTTGCTCCGGTCAAGCGGTCTCTTGAGTTTTTAGTCGCTTGTCCTTTCTCTTCCTGGATTGGGCCTCAACATTCCCGTTTCATTCGGAGCCCCGAGGGCCGGGCTGGTCTTTTCTCGCTTCTTCACTTGAGATTACTGCGGTCTCTTCTTAGGCACAGTTTCTTGTCGCCCTTCTACGGTTTCTGCGGACTTCGACTTTCTAACCGCCCTCCGAGCCTTCGACGATCTCCTGTGGTTTTTGCCCTTGAGTGTAGCCTCTCTTCTTTTCTCATCGCTTGCCGCGGTTTCTTGTCTTAACCACAGTCTTTTCTTCTCCTTGCCATGGTTGATTTCCTTAACCACGCGGTTTCATCTTGTTCGCGTTGTCTTCTCTTCTGTCCGCGGATTTGTTCGCGCGGTTTCCTTTGTCTCCTGCCCGTTTCTTATCGCACTCTACGTGACTTCTCTTTTACCACGCGATTTCTTTCTGTTCGCGCGGTCTCCTTTTTTGTTCGTTTTCTGTGACTAGATCGTTTTCCGGCCTCTCCTCTAATCGTACTGTTAGAGTCTTTCTGCCGACTTTCTTGTTTCGTGCGCGGTCTTTCTCTTTGTCCGCGCGGATTGCCCTTCTTTCCCGTTTACTCTTCTTTCTATGGAGCCTCCGATTTTTCCTTCTTCTCTATCCACATTCCTTGCCTCCTCTTCGGGACATGCTCATATGGCTACTGAGCGTAAGTGGCTCATTGATTCTAGAGCTACCACTCATATGACGGACAATCCCCCTCTCTTCTCTCATTTGGACAACAATAACCGGTTACCTCCGGTTTTTATTGCGGATGGTTCTCCGTCTTCTGTCTGCGGGACTGGCAGTGTTCAAATCACACCATTTCTCGAGCTTGAGGACACTCTCTATGTTCCCACCTTTCCGTGCAATTTACTTTCTATTCCTGCACTCTGCAAACTGCTAAATCTTACTGTTACCTTTACGGCCAGAACTTGTGAGTTTCAAATTTCCCACTCCAAGGAGATAATTGCTACTGAAACTGAAAGCGGTGATCTTTTCTTCCTTGACAATGCCACTGCTCTCTGTTTCTACTTCTCTTCTGCAATGACATTTTCGTCTTGGCCATCCTCCTCTTCGTCTCATCCACCAACTTCTCCTAGATCTACCTCAAGGCGACTCCTCTCTAAATTGTGAAGTCTGCCAGCTTGACAAACCCCACCGCTCTTCCTTTTCGGCAAAACAAGGACGTAGTTCTTCCCGTCCTTTTGATCTAGTTCACTCTGATATCTGGGGCCTCTCTCCTACAAGCACTATTGGTAGAGGTAGTCTATATTTCGTTACCTTCATTGATGATTACTCCAGGTGTACTTGACTATACCTCTTAAAAGGGCGTTCTGAACTTTATTCCGTCTTTACTACTTTTTATAATGAGATACGCTTACAGTTTAATGTGTCTATTAAAGTTATTTGTACTGATAATGCCAAGTAGTATCTTAGTCATCAATTTTCAGATTTTTGCGCAAGTCAGGGTTTAATTCATCAAACTACTTGTTCTTATACTTCTCAAAAAAATGACATTGTTGAACACAATTGTTGAAACCGAAAACTCGGTCTCTGTGGAGTTCACCCTTGGGGAAGGGGTGATCGCACACTTCTCTCATGCAAGCCAAAAGACAAAAGAAAACTGACCCAAGGGCTCGGCGGGAGGTCCCACCACACACCCGGAAGATCTTAGAGCGCTTCCCCTCCTTAGCCAAAGGCCGAGCTAAGGCAACCTCAGAAAGCGCTAGAAGACTCGGGAATAAGAAAACGTGCCTTCTGAGGTGCCCCCTTGGGTCATATTTATAGATTTCTGAGAACGACCTGACAATAGCCAACCTCCGCTGTTTTGAATAGCTATGTGCACCCCAACTTGGTCTGCCAACAGCGTAACTCCGCTGTTCTAACAAGCTATTCGCACTCCTGGGAAGGGCATCCAGGTAATTTTGCCTCTGGGCCCCACCGGGCGGATTCCAAGGGTCTGGAGGTCAGCTCGCCACTACTCTCAACTTCCACGAGGCGAACGCGACCTGGCTCCCGCAGCTCGCCTTCTCTCCTTATGCGAGCGCGAGCCAGGCCACTGCGGCCCGCCGGTGCTCGCTCGGGAGCGGGCTGGCCGGTCTGAGATTATCACTATGGAAGCTATAGAGGAGCTCGCTGCTCTGGGTTTGACAAGCTCAACACCGAATATTAGTTCGAAGTATGCCGAGCTCCGCTCGACTATCGCCGAGCTCCGCTCGACGAGCTTGAGGCGAGTGCTGGGTGGAGGGGCCAGCTCGCGCGGCTTGCCCGCCTGGCTTTGGCGTGAGCGAGCTGGCCACTCGGTGCTCGCCCGCATGCTGTTCTGGTGCGGGCAGGGTGCCTTGGTCCACTCGCTTGGTCTGGCGGGCCCACTCGGCAAACACGGGGTTGTACACAATCCCCCCTCTTTTTAAGCTTGACGAAGCTCGAAAAGAATCATCCAACCCACGTGTTCGGTGAGTGCTTGGCTGAGCTGCCAAGGAATCTTTCAGTGGGTCCCACTCCCACGCTATAAGTACGCCACCGAACCCTCTGGAAGAACCCTACTCCCTGTTTCCCTTCTCAGAGAACTGTAGCTGCACCATGCCTGTCAGTGAAGAAGTGCGAGCTTGGCTAGCAGCCGCGAGTCAAAAGACCAGAGAGGAGGCCTTTGAGGCTGCCCCGTGGTTGGCGCGTGGGTCGCCCAGCCCCCTCTTCAGGCCGGTGAAGGGGAAGATCATCAGGCGGTCCCCGACAAATGACTTCCCGGGCTCCAGCTCGGCAGCAGGCACCGAGGTGGTTCCCGAGGTATGCGTGCATCCCCGCCTGACTCGTCGCTTCATTTCTGACCTCTCTTCCCGCAGGTGCTGCCTCGCGAGGGAGAAGATGGTGGAGGGGAAAGGAGTTCCCCCCACTCTCAACTGAGCGCGTCGCAAGCCCCTCGGGCCTGGGGCACCCCCCTCTGGACACTTCTCGGTCGCCAATCCCTCCCGGGTTGGGGAAATCTATTGCAGCTCTCGAGGGGGAACTCTTGCAGGGCCGGCCGGGTTCTTCTCGGCCATCCGCCGGTGCGGGCGACATGCCGACTCCTGGTAAGCTCGTACTCGTGCCAGTTTGGTCATCGCTCGTCCCCTCTGACTTTTCTCTTTGCAGGTTATAACGCGGTCTCCTCCGATGCCGAGATGAGCGAGGGATATTCGCCTCCCCCTGACACAGAGGGGATTTCAGAGTATCTTGGCGACCCGGCGAATGCGGCGGGGATGAAGAAACAAGTGACGCGGCTATTTCAGAAGCACACTCTGCTGCTACAGGAGATCTTCAACAGGGTTGACCGTGACAACGCGGCGACGGAGGCGCGGCTCGCGGCTCTGGAGGGAGAGCGACGTCCAGCTGAAGGGGAGGAAGTTACTTCTCCTGGAGTGCATATTACGCGGGCCGAGGAGCGGCTTAGGCACGCCACGGAGCAAGTCGGCCTGGCCCAGCAGGAGCTGGTGGCGGTTCGCGATCATCACTATCCTCGCGTGCCGCCCCGAACCGGGACGCGTGGGCGGGGTAGATGGAAGTGGGTCCAGTACTGATCCGCCTACCCCCTCCCCGCGGTCGGTCGCTGGGTCAGGACGCATCCCACGCTATTTGTTTAACCATGCTCACTTCTGTAATAATTTTACTCTCTCGCCCGCCGATGGGCACGACGCTTTCCCCGTTATTTCATTGCGTTTGCCGTCCGTTTTTCTTGATTGATTGTGGGTGAAACTCTTCTGCTCGCCTTCCGCTTCTATGGGCGGGCGCGAGGTAGTCGGGTCGGTTCCCTTAACCCGTCTATTTAATCTCGGAGAGAGCGGGCCGGGAGCTCGCGATCGCTAGTCTACCCAGCTCGCCTACCGCTTCAGGCGGGTGCGAACCGCGGCTCGCTCCCCTCTCATGCGGGTGCAGGTGAGCGCAATTCGTTGCCGGACAGCCTTTGTGGCGCGGCTGTGAGCCGGGAAGTCGAAACGTCAGGGCTCTTTTTGCTATCCGCATTTTTCCCGCCAGTGGAAAGTTTTCCCGCCCTTTTTCCTTCTTATAAATAGGCCTTGCCGGCTCTTTCTCATCCACCGCATCTAAAACTTCCCTTAGCTTTTGCTTCCTGCAAACCCCGACTCGCCCGCTACCTGCGAGGACTTCCTTACCCGCTCGACAAGCTCATTGCAAAATGGGTGGTGGCAGTGGCGATGCGGACGACTGTGACAAGTGTGCTTGGACCTTTTCCGAGCACGACTTTCCTCCCGCCGTCATTTTCGAGGGTGAATTCTGTGACGCTATTGGCGACCACATCCCGCCCGGTTTCGTGGCGAGGCGACCCGGGGAGAGGGAGAAGATAAACGACCTCTCGGGGAGGAACTCGCCATCCCTCTGGCGCACTTCGAGGCGGGCCTCCGACTCCCCCTATGGCCGGAGGTTCGCCAGATACTGAAATATTTCGGGGTCTTCCTCGGCCAGATGACCCCGAACTCCGTAGCAGTCATGGTCGGTTTTGCCTGCTTCCTACGGGAAGAGCGGGTGGAGTTCAGCCTCGCGGTCTTCCGCAAGCTGTTCTCCTTCCGCGCGAACAAGGACGAGACCGCCCATTTCTCCAGCGGTCACGTCAAGGTGCGGGAGACCGTGAATAAGAGCCATAATTGGCTTAAGAAGTTCGTGTTTGTCAAGGGGGACTTCGGCAACGTCCCCTTCTCGCCGGTACAGCTCAGCGAGGCGAGCTATCGCCCCCTCAGCCTGGGGGGCCATGAGGCGGATCTGTGCGGGTTCTTCACCGGGAAGAACTTCGAGGTCGCCTTCCTGCGCCGGAACCTGGGCAACCTCGCCCCCGTCCCGCCTGGCGGAGGTAAACCACTCGCGCTTTTCCTTTTTATTTCGATTTGTTCGCTTTAAATTTCCCTTCTCGCAGGCGAGCAAGACATACCCTTGCACCCTCCATACGAGAGTGCCCGGATCGCTCCCAGCGAACTCGCCCGTGCCCAAGCCGCAGCCGCCACACAGCGCGAGATCCCGGCGTCTGTCGTCCAGAAGCGGCCGAGCCGCGAACAACCTCCATCGCCGCCGCCCAAGAAGGCGAAGGCTGCGGGCGAGGCGTCTACCGCGGGTCAAAGAAGAGGCAAGGCCCCAGCGACCCAGCCGACCAAGGACCCCGCTCCCGCGATTGCCCCGGCCAGCGACGTCCCCAGCGAGGCGGCTGGCACCTCCGAGCCGCGAGAAGACACACGGCCCGCCGCGACGCCGGTGCCGAGAGGGCACCACAACTTCGGCTACGATGAGAAGTGCCTGGATGAGCTCGGTGTCCCGCTCCTGCTATGGGACAAGGAGTCAAATCGGGCGGTTATCTCCACCCTGTTGCCGAGCTGGCTGGAGCAGGAGACCATCAGTGGGGAGACCTACAACTTCTCCTTCGGCCTCTACTCGCGGGAGGACGCCGCCATCTATGATGAGGAGGAGACGCGGGCCCTGATGCTTGAAAGCGCGCGGGCCCAGCTCCGCAGCTTGGAGCTGGCCCACATGGTCGGCCGGCGCTGCACTCAGGTGGAAAGGAACGTCCCCTCACTCAAGAAGCTGGTGGACGAGAAGGAGGAGTCCCAGCGTCTCGCCCAGGAGGAGGCGGCGCGACAGAGGGAGAGGGAGGATGCAGCCTACGTCGTCGTCGCCGCCTTGGAGAAAGAGAGGGAAGTGTTGCGGGCGCGGGTGCAGGTGCAGGAGCTGGAGGCCGTGGCGGCCGTCCCGCCGCCATCAAGCAGCGCCTGCCAGCTCGTTCATTACACCGAGTACGAGCTAGAAGAAGATGATGCACAAGAACGGCGCCAGCGCGGCCAAGTATACACTTCAGATGCTGCGACGGGCTGACCTTATCAAAAGCGAGGGCGCGGGTCTCTCTGCGAGCGAGGTGGTGACGGCGTGTTCCTCCCGGTGCCTGATCCGGCGGACAAGTCCTACCAGCGCATCTAGGGTTTGCCCCTGGGAGCGCGCGTCGCCCTCGTGTATACGTTCATTTTTTCTTTTTGTTATAATGTAAGCGCGGGCTGCGTCCCGATTTTGTAATTTTGCTTTTCAGTGAACTGTTCCCTGTTTGCCTTATGCATACACACGTTATTGTTGTTCGCCATGCTTGTGCGATGTAAATTTTTATCTTTTGTATTCGCGGATGGCCTTGATACTCCCGCTCACAGTTCTTCATTTCGTGTTACATCGTCGAGGTCGCGCACCCTCTAAGACTTAGTTTGGGAAGCATAGGTGACCTAGTTAGCCGACCCGCGAGCGGCGACCTGCCTCCATAGCCCGGGTCCTCCGTATCGCCCCGCGCTAGGAGAGGCGAGCCGGCTTGGCTCGCACCCGGACCACCGGGTTCCGCGCGAGCTGACCTTCATGCGACGTAGCCTGGGCTCTCGCCGCCTTATCCGTTATCTTGGGTGTTTGGTGATCATGTTGGACCTATCTTGTTAGCCACGCGACTCCTTTCTAGGTCATTCAGACGACTGGGGCCCCTCAACTTCCAATATCGCTTCGTTCGTTTCGACCCGTCTTGTTGGCTAGTTGGGGAACTGGATTGGACCCCTACGAGTGACATCCAACCCTGCCGGCTAGGTGGGAGCCTGGCAGCTGGATCTGCTCGGGGTCTGGGCAGACTCTCTCGAGTGACATCCAGCCATGCCAGTTAGGTGAGAGCCTGGCAGCGGGATCTGCTCGGGGTCCGGGTAGACTCCTTCGAGTGACATCCAGCCCTGCCAGCTAGCTGAGAGCCTGACAGCGGGATCTGCTCGGGGTCTGGGTTGACACCATCGAGTGACATCCAGCCCTGTCAGCTAGGTGACAACCTGTCAGCGGGATTTGCTCGGGGTCTGAGTAGACTCTCTCGAGTGACATCTAGCCTTGCCAGCTAGGTGAGAGCCTGACAGCGGGATCTGCTCGGGGTCTGGGTTGACTCCATCGAGTGACATCCAGCCCTGCCAGCTAGGTGAGAGCCTGACAGCGGGATCTACTCGGGGTCTGAGTAGACTCTCTCGAGTGACATCCAGCCCTGTCAGCTAGGTGAGAGCCTGACAGCGGGATCTGCTCGGGGTCTGGGTTGACTCCATCGAGTGACATCCAAGCCCTGCCAGCTAAGTGAGAGTCTGGCAGCGGGATCTGCTCGGGGTCTGAGTAGACTCTCTCAAGTGAAATCCAGCCCTGCCAGCTAGGTGAGAGCCTGACAGCGGGATCTGCTCGGGGTCTGAGTAGACTCTTTCGAGTGACATCCGGCCCTGCCAGCTAGGTGAGAGCCTGACAGCGGGATCTGCTCGGCGTCTGGGTTGACACCATCGAGTGACATTCAGCCCTGCCAGCTAGGTGAGAGTCTGGCAGCGGGATCTGCTCGGGGTCTGAGTAGACTCTCTTGAGTGACATCCAGCCCTGCCAGCTAGGTGAGATCCTGGCAGCGGGATCTGCTCGGGGTCTGGGTTGACACTATCGAGTGACATCCAGCCCTGCCAGCTAGGTGAGAGCCTGACAGCGGGATCTGTTCGGGGTCTGAGTAGACTATCTCGAGTGACATCCAGTCCTGCCAGGTAGGTGAGAGTCTGGCAGCGGGATCTGCTCGTGGTCTGAGCAGACTCTCTCGAGTGACATCCAGCCCAGCCAGCTAGGTGAGAGCCTGACAGCGGGGTCTGCTCGGGGTCTGAGTAGACTCTCTCGAGTGACATCCAGCCCTGCCAGCTAGGTGAGAGCCTGACAGCGGGATCTGCTCGGGGTCTGGGCCGAATGCGCACTCCATCCATTCACATGAACTGCTGCAGGAGGATTAGTGCATCAAGAAGCTTTATTTACAATAATGCACTACTTACATATCTCAGGGATAAAAGCGTTTCAAGTCATCACCGCTGCAGGTGAGACTTAGGGTCTCGCCTTCCACATTCCTGAGGCGATACCCTCCTAACTTTAATGTCTCTTTTACAATATACGGACCCTCCCAGTTGGGGTTGAGCTTCCCCATGGCTGTTGATCTTCCCGCTGCATCTACTTTCTTCAAGACCAAGTCCCCCTCCTTAAATTGTTTGACTCTGACGTGCTTGTCAAAGTACTTGACAATTCTCCTCTTCACTTCTTCTTGCCGGATGGCGGAGAGGTCACACAACTCCTCTACCATGTCAAGGGAGAGCCGCAACTCCTCGTTTTCGTCCCGCCATTCTTCTCTGCCTTCCTCTGCCGCGATCACCCGGGGTGTCTGGACCTCGAATTCTATGGGGAGTACCGCTTCGCATCCATGGGAGAGCTTGAAGGGGGTCTCCCCCGTTGCTGTGTTGAGGGTCGTCCTCAGGGCCCAGAGGACCCAGGAAAGCTGCTCCACCCAGCTCCCCTTCAGGTTTTCCACCTTTTTCAGGAGATTCACGATAACCTTATTCGCCGCCTCCACCTACCCGTTGCTCCTGGGTGGTGGATCGAGGCAAACCTGATGCCAATCCCGTGCTGCTCGCAGAAGCTGGTAAATTCCGCGCTGACAAACTGAGGTCCATTATCTGTGACGATGGCCTGGGGTAGACCATGACGGCAAATGATCTCCCCCCAAACAAAATTTCTGAAGACTTGGGAGGTCACCTTGGCCAGCGCCTTCACCTCCAACCGCTTGGAGAAATAATCGATCATTACTAGTAGGAACCTCCTCTGCCCGCTGGCCTGGGGGAATTGTCCAACCAATTCCATCCCCCAAATCGCAAAGGGCCAGGGGGCCGTGATGCTCTTGAGGCGCTGAGACGGCTGTAGTTGGAGGGGGGCAAACAACTGGCACTTGTGGCATCTCCTCGTGAATTCCGCGGCGTCATGGCCCAAGGTAGGCCAGAAGTACCCTTGTCTGACGATCCTCCCTTCCAGGGTCCGACTCCCGGAGTGGCTTCCACACTCCCCAGAGTGGACTTCTTCCAGGATCCTCTGCACTTCCCTCCCGGCCACGCAACAGGCCAGCATCCCGAGAGAGTCTTCCGATACAACTGCCCATCCCGGAGGAGATATTATGCCGACTTGTACCTGAACTTCTTCTTGTCCATCCCCTCCGGGTACTCCCCTGTGGAAAGGAAGGTCGTGAATGGATCCATTCACGAGGGGTGTTGGTCCACCTCCATCAGCTCTCCCTCTTTGATGGAAGGGCGTAATAGGTCAGTGATGGTACCCCCTGCCCGGGGACCATGCTTTGCCAGCTGATCGACCTGCTCGTTCTCCTCCCGGGGCACGTGTCGGATGGAAAAAGTTTGGAATGTGCCGATGACCTGCTTCACTTTGGCTAAGTATAGCCTGAGGGTAGGCTCTCTCGCCTCGAACTCCCCGTTGATCTGAGAAGCCACCACCATGGAGTCAGCGAGGACCTTCACGTCGAGCACCCCCAGCTCCCTGACCAGACGCAACCCTGTTATGACGGCCTCATACTCGGCCTGGTTGTTGGTGATAGGGAAATGCACCACCACCGTTGGCTCAATCCTCGTCCCTTGGGGGCTCCCCAAGACTACCCCTACCCCCAAGGAATGTCTTCCCGAAGCGTCGTCTACCTTTACCTTCCACGAAATCGGATGAGTGGGCTCTTCCTCCGCCACCTCGATCACGTAGTAGGCCAAAAAGTCGGTCATTGCTTGGGCCTTGATCGAGAGGCGGGGAACGAAGGAGATGTCAAACTCGCTCAGCTCCACCGACCACTTAGACAGCCTGCCCGAATGCTCCACCCACTCAAAGATGTTGCGGAGGGGATGGTCAGTCACCACTCGGATGGAGTGTGCCTGGAAGTAGGTCCGGAGCCTCCGGGCCGAGATGATTAGAGCGAAGGCCAGCTTTTCCAAGATGGGATACCGAAGCTCGGCCTTCCTCAGGACTCGACTCACATAATATACGAGGAGTTGCTTCTTCCCCTCTTCTCGAAGCAGGACGGAGCTCAAGGCCTCTGCTCCGACCCCGAGGTACAAAAATAGGTCCTCCCCCTCCTTCGGCCCTTGGAGCAGCGGAGCCTGGGTCAACTGCCCCTTCAGGGCCTGAAATGCTTCCTCGCACTCGCTTGTCCACTCGAACTGTTGGCCCCCCCCCTTAGCGTCTTGAAGAAGGGGAGCACTTCTCCCCGGCCCGGGAGAGGAACCGACTCAATCCTGCTAGCTTCCCCGTCAACCGCTGCACTGCTTTAACATTCTGAGGTGACCCCAGCTCCATGATGGCTTTGACCTTGTCTGGATTTGGCTCGACCCCGGTGGGGGTGAGGAGATGTCCTAAGAACTTTCCCCTGCTAGCCCCGAAGACACAATTCAGGGGGTTCAGCCGCATCTTATATTTACGCAGGGTGGCGAAGGTTTCCTCCAGGTCCTGGAGATGAGAGTCCACGTCCCGACTCTTGATCATAAGGTCGTTTACGTACACCTCCAAGTTCCTCCCCTTCTGTTCCCGGAAGACCCTGTCCATCATCTTCTGCTAGGTCGCCCCAGCATTCTTCAGCCCAAAGGGCATCATCTTGTAGCATTAACACCCATCTCCCGTAATAAATGAGACATCCTTGATGTTCGGGGTGTGCATCCTGATCTGGTGATAACCTGAAAATGCATCTAAGAAACTCATTACAGGAAAACCGACGACTGAGTCAACCAGCGCGTCGATCCGAGGCAAGAGATAACATTCCTTAGGGCATGATTTATTAAGTAAGAAAAAATCAACACACATACGCCACCGACCGTCTCCTTTTTTAACCATAACAACATTGGTGACCCAGTCGGGGTACTGTATTTCGGATACAAAGCCAGCCTTGAGGAGTTTGGCCACCTCCTCCCTGATGGGCTCGGCCAGCTTGTCCGCGGTTGATCTCTTCTTCTGCTGGATGGGGCGAGCTCCCGGATCCAAGTTGAGGCGATGGCTGGCTACGTCAGCATCAATCCCCGGCATCTCCGCTGCGCTCCATGCGAAGATATCCACATTCTTTTGGATGCATGCCAGCATCCTGCCCTGAGCCTCCGGGGTCAGCCCCCTGCTGATGCGGACCTTCTCCACCCTGCCTCTAAGGGTGAGGACCTCCATCTCCACGACTTCTTCCGCAGCCTCCAACCTGGACTGCTCCCCCCATTCTTTGACGTCCCTCTCCTCCGGGACAAGAACCTCCTCAGCTTCCACCTCTACCTCCACGACCATCGCCTCGACCACCTCTTGAGCTCCTCCTGCCGCCTCCTGGGTGCAGCTCTCTTCTATCTCAAGCCTCACCTCCTGGCGGCCCTGTTGTTGATATTGCTCCTTGTTTCCCCTCATCTCGAGGAACTCCGGGCACGTGGCTGTGGCGTGCCCTTCCTCCTGGTGGAAGTTGCAGTAGGGCAACGCCACCCTGATTTCTCTCCTCCGCGCTGCTCTCCTCCTCTCCCTATGGCTATGGCCATAGCCTGGTCTTGATCGGGGAGGGGAGGTCTCTGGGCCTGCCTCCAACCTGGGGGGTGAAACTGATCCTGGCCCCCCTAGTGGTTGTCCCTTCCCTGATAGCCTCTCTGTGGCCCCTGATCCTGCCACTCGGGCCTCCAGCCTAGCCGACGATCCGGCTCCTGACGCCCCCACCTGGGCTGTTGATGCTGCCATTCTTGTCACGATGTTAAGGCGAACCAAGGCGAGTGTCGGGCGACTGGACGCTTAGGCGATAAGGCGGTCCGCCTAGGCGACAATAAGACGAGCAACCCGAAGCGACAATGTGGTTAATTTTTTTTTTAAATGACTTTTGACAGCGGTTTTTATAAAAACCGCTGTCGAAAGTCAAAAAAAAGTTAAAAAAAAAAATTTCAAAAAAATTTTATTTTTTTAATGACTTTACACTGCGGTTTTTATAAAAAACGCAGTCTAAAGTAGGCCTGCCCAAAAGGCCCGATTGGGCCGGCCCGGACCGGGCCTGATCGGGCCCGGGCTTTTGCAAACCGGGCCGAGCCCGGGCCCTTTCTTTATCGGGCTCGGGCCGGGCCCGGGCTTTGACCCCGGGAAGCGGCCCGAGCCGGCCCCCCGGGCCGGGCCGGGCCGGGCCGGGGCCCGGGCCGGGCCGGGCCGGGCCGGGCCGGGCCGGCCCGGGCCGGGCCGGGCCCTCTTAAGAAAAAAAATACTTAAAAAAATTAAAAAAATAAAATAAAAATTAGAATAAAAAATTTTATTAATATTGAAATTTTAAAAAACAAAATTACACTTTTAAAAAAAAAATAGAAAAAAAAAGAAATTTATTATTTTAAATGATAATAAAAAAAATTACATTTTTATAAATTCAGATTGTCCATCTCCTCTTCAATTTCCTCGGAGCTCTCCTCCAACGCTGAAATGTGTTGCTTCCTATTCGTAGCATCCAAATAATCCTTGTAGCAGATGCATAGTTCGAGTGATTCTTCATTTAGTCGGCTCCTCCGCGTGTTCAAAATCCTGCCACTAAGAGAAAAAGCGGACTCCGAAGCTACTGTACTAGCTTGAATTGTTAGTAAATCACGGACCATATAAGCCAAAATAAGATAGGTATTAGCTTTACTTTTCCACCACTTTAAGATATCGAAGTTTTCGATCTCTTCCGTAGTCATAAAATCACGAAATTGTGTTTTCGTATACAGTCCTAATTCGTTTAAACTACTCGATGTGCGTGCTTTTTTTTCTGGAAGCTAATTCTAAAATTTTATTTGTAAAAGAATCTTTTGTCCTAGGTTGTGTTATTTCTTCTCGTGGTCGTGAGCCATATAAGTTGTCGTAATAATTAAAACATTCGGTAAAAATAGAATTAAATTTAGTAGTACTAACGTCGTCAACGTCATCGAAACTTATATTTATGTCTAAGTTAACGTTAATTTCATCTATTAAATTTTCTACGCCGTCTACAGCGAATAACGGGTTTAAAGCGGCGGCGCATGAAAATGCAGGAGGCATTTCTCTATAATATTTTAAAAATTTTTCTTCTATTACTTCAATTAAAGGAAGCCATCCGGAGTGTTGCTTAAAATAGTTAAGTTTTTGTGCGATATTTACAAAATTTTCAGTTACTAACGAGCTAGTGGGATAATAAACACCAGATAAAAAAACAGTCGCCCTATAAAAACATTTTAATAAATCCATGTAATGAAATAGTACGTCTCAATCGTTATCAGTTAAATTATGATTATTTGTCATAGTGTAATATTCCATAAGAAGTGTTTTTTGTTGAAACGCTCTTTTTAACATTTTATATGTGGAGTTCCATCTTACAGACATATCAAATTGAGGTTTCAAATATTTTTGACCTTGTGCGATCACAAATTTTCGAAAATCTTGACTTCGCTGTTTGGTACAATAAATAAATCTAAGCGTAGTACGAATTTTCTCAACATATGGTTCCATAGCTTCTAAACTATCCTGTACCACTAAGTTTAAAACGTGACACACACATCGAGTGTGAAAAAACGCACCGTTGAGCATTGGTTTTAATTCACGTTTTAACCACTCTACTGCGGTGTTGTTATTACTAGCGTTATCAAAAGAAATACTCATTATTTTATCCTTTATTTAAAATTCACGCAAACATTTAATAATTACCGAATATATAGCCTTACCCGTGTGCGGAAATTCAAAACCTTCAAAACATATTACGCGCTTATTTAAATCCCATGAAACAGGATCGATCCAATGAGCCGTTATACAAATATAAGATAACCCTACCCTAACGCTACTACTCCAAACGTCGCTCGTTAAACTCACACGTCCTCGAAAGTTTCAAAAAATTTTATTAAATCTTGTTTTGCGTCAAAATATAATTTAAGTGCGTCGCGTCTAATAGTGAATCTACTTACCTGTTGATATTTGGGCTGAAGCCCTTCGTGTATATACTCCGTCGTCTCATCGTTGTCGTAGTGACTGAATGACAACCCACGTCTGATGACGTTTTTCACCTGTAGGTCTCGCTGTCTTGCTTGATCGTACGTCCAAATTTGTCCTGATGCTGATATTTGTCCCTGACTGGACTCGGGAGCTTGCTTTGCAAAACAGGACTTAGCGTGTCTCGCTAGTGTTGAGTTGCCGGTAAGAGTTAGCAACTTTGAGCACAACTTGCACCGCGCCTTGAATTCGTCGCCGACTTTAACCTTGTCGAAATGCTCCCAGACGGGCGCCCTCCGATTATGCTCCACCACTTCGGCCGTGCTTTGAGTCGACGACGCCGGCGTTGAGGACGACGATGCCATGCAGCGAGAGGGAGTAAGAGAGTAAGAGAGGGAGAGAATAAGTGAGAGAGAGAGTGGAAGAGAGAGAGAGTGAGTGAGTGGAGAGAGAGAGAGAGAGAGAGAGAGAGAGAGAGAGAGAGAGAGAGAGGAAGAGAGAGAGAGGGGGGATCGGGTAGGAGACTAGGAGGGGGGGGGGATTTTATAAAAAAAAAAAAATATTTTTTTTTAATAAAATATGGCCTAGGGCCTAGGCTTTTGCCTAGGCCCTAGGCCAAAACACTGCAGCCAGCAGGGCTGCTGCAGCCCTGCTGGCTGCAGTTCCAACGGCTCTAAGAGCCGTTGGATTTCCAACGGCTCTTAGAGCCGTTGGCAGCAGGTCCGGGCCGGCGTGCGGGCCCGGTCCGGGCTTCACCTGGGCCCGGGTCCGGGCTTCGCCTGGGCCCGGGTCCGGGCCCAGGCCGACCCGATTTTCGGGCTTTGCCCGGCCCGGCCCGGGCCGGGCATCGGGCCGGGCTAGCCCCCAAAACCAGGGCCCTGTAAGGGCCCTGAGCCCGGTCTCGGCCCGGGCCGGGCTTTTTCCGGGCCGGGCCGAAAAAGGTTTTCGCCGGGCCGGGCTCGGGCCGGCCCACTGGGCCCGGGCCTTTTGTGCAGGCCTAGTCTAAAGTCATAAAAAAATAAAGAAAATATATTTTTTAAAATAAATAAATTTTTTTTTAAAAATGATTTTAGACTGCGGTTTTTATAAAACCCGCAGTATAAAATCATTAAAAAAATAATTTTTTTTTTAAAATTAAAATTTTTTTAATGGCTTTAGACTGCGGTTTTTATAAAAATCGCAGTCTAAAGTTATTAAAATTTTTTTTTTTTAACGTAAAAAAATTAATAATAATAATTTAATGACTTTAGACTGCGGTTTTTATAAAAACCGCAGTCTATTCAAATTTTTTTTTTAAAAATATTTATTATAATACGTCCAACACCTTATACACATTCGAGCGTCTGGACGCCTAGGCGACGCCATGACAAACATGGATGCTGCTGCAGCTGTCGCTGTTCCCTCTGTCGGGGTTCAGCTCTCCTCTCCTCCTGACCCCTGCCGCCTCTCAGCTCCTTCTCCTCCTCTGTGGCCCACCTGACCAGCTTCCGGGCAAACTCCGGGTTTGACGCCTCCCCTTCGACTTCTCTCGCCTCCCTCTCCATCAACTCCTCGTAGGAGAGAGGCGACACTCTCTTCAGCTCCATCCTGAAAAAACCCTGTTGCAACCGCAGGGTGAAGGCCATCATCAGGCTGTGGCCTGACATCTCCTGCACCTGGGTGACCTCTTCCTGAAACCGGTCAACATAGCTTCCCAACGTCTCGTTCACCTCCTGCTTGATGTGGAACAGGGACTCCGACTCCTTCCTCCTCTTGGAGGTGGTGAACCTCAACATGAACCCTCGACGCAGGTCCTCGAAGCAGTAAATGGAGCTGGCCGGCAGCTGGTGAAACCACTCCCTCACCTTCTCCTTGAGGGTGATGGCGAAGAGCCGACACTTGAAGCCATCCGACATCTGCCGGATCGACACCACGTCCTCGAACCACTGGACGTGCTGGACCGGGCCTCCCTTTCCGGTGTAGTAAGACATCTCGAGCTCCCTGAACCCCTCTGGAACTGGGGCAGAAGAAACCAACTCTCTGAAGGGGCTACCTCCCCCTACCGGGCGAGCTGGAGGGTCTCGCCCCCCATCTCGCCGAATCGGCCTCCGCTCGCCGAGCCGGGGAAGAGCACGCGCCCGGGGAGCTCGCCCCCTCTTCCTTCCTCGGCCACCTCCTTCCCGGCTCGCCTGCCGAGAGCGTCCTCGCCCAGAGACGGGGCGGGCAAGACTGGGACCGCTGGAGTCGAGCACTCGGCTCGCGCGCCGACTGCGAACTTGACGAGGTTGATCACCTCCTGCCTGAAATCTTCGAACATCCCCACCGTGGCCAGAGGGGGTGGGGGTGGCGAGTCGGACCTGTCCGAGCCTTGTCCTTCTCCTCCTGTCATCTAGCCCGCTGAAGATTTTCTGTGCTGACCACGCTCCACGCTCACCACACCAAAATGTTGAAACCGAAAACTCGGTCTCTGTGGAGTTCACCCTTGGGGAAGGGGTGATCGCACACTTACTTCTCTCCTGCAAGCCAAAAGACAAGAAAACTGACCCAAGGGCTCGGCGGGAGGTCCCACCACACACTCGGAAGATCTTATAGCGCTTCCCCTCCTTAGCCAAAGGCCGAGCTAAGGCAACCTCAGAAAGCGCTAGAAAACTCGGGAATAAGAAAACGTGCCTTCTGAGGTGCTCCTTGGGTCCTATTTATAGATTTCTGAGAACGGTCTGCCAATAGCCAACCTCCGCTGTTTTGAATAGCTATGTGTAGCCCAACTTGGTCTGCCAACAGCGTAACTCCGTTGTTCTAACAAGCTATTCGCACCCCTGAGAAGGGCATCCAGGTAATTTTGCCCCTGGGCCCCACCAGGCGGATTCCAAGGGTCTGGAGGTCAGCTCGCCACAACTCTCAACTTCCACGAGGCGAACGCGACCTGGCTCCCGCAGCTTGCCTTCTCTCCTTAGGCGAGCGCGAGCCAGGCCACTGCGGCCCGCCGGTGCTCGCTCGGGAGCGGGTTGGCCGGTCTGAGATTATCACTATGGAAGCTATAGAGGAGCTCGCTGCTCTGGGTTCGACGAGCTCAACACCGAATATTAGTTCGAAGTATGCCGAGCTCCGCTCGACTATCGCCGAGCTCCGCTCGACTATCGCCGAGCTCCGTCCTCTGCTCGACGAATGCCGAGCCCAAACTCTGCCTGACGAGCTTGAGGCGAGTGTTGGGTGGAGGGGCCAGCTCGCGCGGCTTGCCCGCCTGGCTTTGGCGAGAGCGGGCTGGCCACTCGGTGCTCGCCCACATGCTGTTCTGGTGCGGGCAGGGTGCCTTGGTCCACTCTCTTGGCCTGACGGTCCCACTCGGCGAACACGAGATTGTATAACAATAATCACCATCTCTTGGATGTTGCTCGCGGTCTTCCCATACAAATGAATGTTCCACAATCTTATTGGAGTCATGTTGTTCTCCTCTCATGTTATCTCATAAACCACATTCCCTCTTCAATTCTTCAGGGCAAGACCCCATTCTCCGTCCAGTATCCAGGAGCCATCCCGTTTTCTTTACCTCTGCGTGCTTTTGTTTGTACGACATTTGTCCATATATCTTCTCCTGGTCGCGACAAATTTTCTCCTCGCTCAGTACGTGCATCTTTCTTGGTATTGGCCAACTCAGAAAGGGTATCGATGCTTTGATCCTCATCTCCACAAACAGTATGTTTCTGTTGATGTCACATTCTTTGAAGATACGCCGTACTTTCCTCCCGCTTCTTCCCTCTTGCCATCTGATGCTTCATCTTCTATACCTATTGTCTCAACATCTTTGCCTGAGCCATCTTCTATACCTATTGTCTCAGCACCTTTGCCTGAGCCAATTCTTCCCACACATATTCCGGTTACACCATCTCTTTCTATCGATACCGCTTCTTTCCCTTTGGAGCCATCTTTGCTAGTTCCCGAGCCAGCTGCATGTCCAACAGGTGGATCTGATACTGACACCAGGACAGATCTTGATCTTTCCATTGCCCTACGGAAGGGAGTTCGGACATGCACTAAGCATTCCATTGATGGTGTGGTCTCTTATGCTCGTCTTTCCCCGTTGGAAAACGTTTTTCTCTCGCTATCTCTACTACTATCTCCCCAGCTACATATCAAGTGGTTTTTGTCATTCCTCATTGGAAGGCTGCTATGGATGAAGTAATGAAGATCTTAACCGAGAGGGGTACTTGGACTCTTGTCCCTACTCCTTCAGGAGTGGATGTGGTTGGTTGTCGGTGGGTCTTTGTTATCAAGTATCATTCTGATGGTATTATAGACCGCTATAAAGCTAGACTAGTTGTCAAAGGCTTTACTCAAACATATGACGTGGATTTATTTGACACCTTCTCCCCAGTTGCTCTCATTAGCACAATCTGTGT
Source organism: Platanthera guangdongensis (assembly GCA_039583875.1). NCBI lineage: Eukaryota > Viridiplantae > Streptophyta > Magnoliopsida > Asparagales > Orchidaceae > Platanthera > Platanthera guangdongensis. The sequence continues at coordinate 31,598,062 of CM077162.1, read as the reverse complement.
CCTTTTTTAAGTGGCTGTTAATAAAGACTGAGAGATGTTTCTGTTGGATGTCCAAAATTCCTTCATTTATGGTGATTTGCAAGAGGTGGTATATATGGAGCAACCTTCTGGATATGTTGCTCAGGGGGAGTTTCAGGTATGCAAGTTGCGAAAGGTAATATATGGCCTAAAGCAAAGTCCACAACCTGGTTTGACAAATTCAGTAAGGTTATCTCTGTTTTTGGTTTTGCTTGGAGTTTTGCAGATCATTCTCTTTTCATACGTAAGATTTCTAAATGGCTAGTTGTTCTTGATGTCTATGTTGATGACATTCTCCTTACAGGAGATGATAAGGAGAGAGTTGATCTAGCGAAAAAAAACATCTTCGACAACATTTTGTTACCAAAGATATGAGGTCTCCGAAGTACTTTCTGGGAATAGAAATCTCATGAAAACCTGATTCTGTAGTTCTCTCTCAACGAAAGTATGTGTTGGATCTTTTGAAAGAAACTGATGTTCTTGGAGCAAGACCTGTTCGGTGTCCAATGACAGTTGGTGATGACAAGGGTTGGACTGAGAATTCTCCACCTCTTCAAGACAGTATCAGGTACAGACAACTGGTGAGAAAATTTATCTATCTGACTGTCACTAGACCAGACATCTGCTATGTAGTAGGAAAGATGAGTCAGTTTATGTAGGCACCCAGGGAATGTCATCTTCATTCAGCTTTGAAGATCTTGGAGTATGTGAATGAATCTCCTGGAAAAGGGTTATTGTTTAAAAAAACCTAACCATTTGAGGATTGAAACATACTCTGATGTTAGCTATGTTGATAATAAAGAAGATAAGAAGTCTACATCTGATTATTGCACCTTTGTAGGAAGAAATTTGGTTAGCTGGAAAAGCAAGAAACAGTCTATTGTTTCTAGGTTGAGTGCTGATGCTGAGTACAAAAGCATGACTTCAACAACTTGCGAGTTGAAGCGGTTACGATCACTTATTCTTGACTTGAGAGAAGTTTACGATCATCTTCTTCCAATGTTCTGTGACAACAAAGCCGCTATCTATATATCCAAGAATCCTGTTTTTCATGAAAGGACGAAACATATTGAAGTAGCCTGCCACTTTATTAGAGAAAAAATATTAAAGAATCTGATCTGCACCCTGTTTGTCACTTCTGACAAATAACTAGTAGATATCTTTACAAAACCAGTGTTCGAATCTCTTTCAGTTTCAGACGTCTGCGGCAAGTCGGACATGGTTGACATATATGCTCAAGCTTGAGTGAGAGTGTTAGAACTCTTCTAGTCTTGGCGGTTTGCCGTTTGCGGATTGGCGGTTACAAGTGGCGCCCCGCCCTTAGCGGTTTGGAGGACAGACTTGGAGGACAAGCATGGTAGACAGACTTGACGGACAGGCATGAAGGACAGACTGTTGTAACGGTCGGCCCTTGGCGACCTGGCGATTAGCCTTAGCGCCCTGGCAGTGTTGCTGTCTGAGTCCAGGCGGTCTGGTCCTGGATTGTCTTGGCGGATAGGCGATCTTTTGTTGCGGTCTGTGCTTGGAGATCTATCCGCAGTTGAGATCAGGCGGTCAGGAGGCTGAAGGATTTGTGGTCTGGATGGTTAAAATTGTCTAACCGCACAGTTCACTGTTTCTTGTTTTATATTCGCCTTTTGTTGGAGTCCTAAATCGTCTGTTGTATTCTCTTTTTTTGTTTTCTCTCTATAAAAAGGGGGTCATACTTATGTAACTTAATCTTTTGGGAGCAATAATATTTCTTTATTTAGCCGCTGCTAGCCGTTTTTTACAAAACGAAGATACAGTAGAATGCTAACACGCAATCCGATGGGCGGGGTTGATTAAACAAAAAGTGTAATGTGATGTGAACTAATGATTCAATTATGCAATTATTTCTTTTGCACAATTAATTAAATAATAAAATTGCTAGCTTATACAATTGAATTACATAAATTAAGCAAGCAAATGATAATTGCAATTAACTGAGAGTACACATAAATTAAATGCAGACGAGTAAGCATTGCATGTGTACAAATAACTAAAATAGTCAAATCAATATAAACCAAAGATTACTAGCAATAAGTGCACGTATGTACAATGTTAGAAATGAAATATAAATGAAAAACTCACCAAGTAATCGACACGATGGCGGAGGATGTGGTAAGGAGGGCTCGGGATTGTCTTGGTGCAATGCATTGGTTTCGACGTGTAGATGCCGGGGAATTATGAAGTAGAGGGAATTTCTAGGGTTTATAGGTTAAGGGATTTTGGGTAATTTGGGTATTTTGGTTAATTTGGCAATTTCATGGGGCTTCGGGTGAATGAAGGATTGAAGGGAGTTGTTATGGTAGCACGAGTCAAATGAGGGTAGTTGTAGAGGCACTGGATGGGAGGAGGAAGGCTGGACGAGGCTGTGTTGGGCTGAATGACAGTGGGAGGGGAGTTTGGGGGATGTGGGATTGAGGCGCTAGATGGGAAGAGGAAGGCTGGTTGAGACTTTGTTGGGCTGGTTGGTGCTGGGAGGGGAGTTTGGGGGCTGTGGGAGCGGCTGTGGAGCTGGTGGAGGCGGAGTCGGGGCCACTAGAGGTCTGCCGGGATGGTAGGGCTTCAGGGAGGTCATCCGAGGAAACTCGGGAAGGTGGACAGCGGCTGGAAACTCCACACAGTGAGGAGTGGAGGAGAGAGGGCAGCGACGGGTTGACTAATGGTGCTAGGAAGGGAAAGGGGGCGAAGGACCTTGGAGAGGCGCTGAGGGTTCTTTGAGGATGGAAACAACAACGGGATGTTGGAGGGGACTTATCAGAGATGACAGGCAGTTGGCAACAACGTTGAGGCCTTCAACACCTCCAGAGGCTAGACCCAGCAGTGTCGACACTGCATGGGATCCTCGGCTTCGCACCAAGGAGGAATACCAAGCAGCTGCTATCATGTACGAAGCCCAAATTTCAGTCCCCTTATTTCCATGGCCGGATGAGATATAAGTAGGGGGGGGGGGGATTTTAAGTTAAATCATCTGACAGCCTTAAACGCATGATCGGTTAACTTGATGTAAATCTCAAAATACAAGTCCAAAAAACCAAATTATGAAAAAACGCAACAGCCATGATGGTGTTTTTCGATAGTCAATCCTACGATCCAAAATTCATGGATCTCATGAATCCTCAATTGACATGCAATCGATTTCCATCATGGGCACTCCTAATGCATGTTAACTGAGTGGTGGCATCATTGTTTTATATCGTTGCAAGCTCGGAGGGGAGGTTTTTACAAACCCCACCCGCACTATCTTATTCTCTTTCTCCCAAAGCACGGTGGGGTTGATTGGCGGATCAGAATCTATGAACCTGTTGAATTTATTTTTTTCATATGAGCATCTGCCATGAAATTTTTCTTAACTGCATAGTGTGTGCCTTTGTATTGCACTGTGATTTTTCTCTTTTCTGATTGTGAACTCAAGGTTTTACTAAATATCTCAGAGAGTTATGCCAAGAGAAATTTCCAGTTGTTGGTATCTGCGTATTCAACCATCAGTGTTGCCGATACTGCTCTGTTTCTTGGAATGAGCGAGGACGATGCCACCAGCTGTACGTTTCTGTTAATTTCACATTCATGTTGCTTTTATCCTTATTTATCTAGCCATTGCAACTCGTAATCTTAGCAAAGATGCTAGGTGTAGTAACAAATATTGATATTTGTATATATAATTACAAGCAGTCGTGCACGGGAGACCCCGTGCGGGGCAGCGACATTGGTCTGGGGCGGAGACATTTGTCGGGGGCGGCGACATTTGTCGGAGGCGGCGACATTGGTCGGGGGCGGCGACATTTGTCGGGGGCGGCGACATTAGTCGGGGGCGGCGACATTGGTCGGGGACGGCGACAATGGTCGGGGGCGGCGACATTGGACGGGGGCGGGGGCGGCGACATTGGCGAGGGTGGCGACATTGGCGGGGTGGAGAGTAGGGGAATAAGAAAAAAAAACTATGCAAATGAGTAGGAGAATAAGAAAAAATTTATGATCAAATGACAAAAAAAACTATGCAAATGAGTAGATAAATAAGAAAAATGAGGGGTATTTTGACATTTAAAAGTTACACCATATCTGGGGGTATTTTGGGAAAACAAATGTTACACCATTACTATTTGGGAGTTTGCTTATAGTATAAAGATATAGCGTGAAGTATGTCTTAGTAAAAAAAGTATATAATTTTAAAGCTTAAAATGAGGCATCTGAATTGTAGAAATGGAGAAAGCCAACCTTGTATATATGTCCACTTGATACAAATACAAAGAATGAGTACATATATATAGATGAGAGAAAGAGAGAGAAAAGTCTTATACACAATGTGGGACTAAAGAGAGGAGAGAAAAAGCAATAAATGCTATACAAATGGGCCTAATGTTAAGTGGGCTTTTCCAACACTCCCCCGCAAGCTGGAGCGTATAGGTCATATGCACCCAGCTTGGACAAACATTGGTAGAACAGAGTGCTTGATAAGGCCTTTGTGAGGATGTCGGCAACTTGATCAGTTCCTGGAACATGCTTTAATTCAAGTTTCTTCAGTTGAACCTTTTCACGAACAAAGTGACAGTCAACCTCGATATGTTTTGTGCGCTCATGAAAGACCGGATTCTTTGCGATGTGTATGGCGGCTTGACTATCACAAAATAGAACAGCAGAGGAGGGGAGTTTTACTCCCAGGTCAGTGAGGAGACTTTCAAGCCATGTGAGTTCTGAAACAACTGAGGCCATCGATCTGTATTCAGCCTCTGCAGAGGAACGAGCCACCACAGCTTGTTTCTTACTCTTCCAAGTAATAAGATGCCCACCAAAATACGTACAGAACCCACTAGTTGACCTTCGATCGTCCAGGGAACCCGCATAGTCGGCATCAGAATAGGCAACCAATGCGGGAGCAGAGTCGGAGGTTTTGTAAACCAGCCCTTGGCCTGGAGCTCCCTTAAGGTATCGGAGAATCCGTTCAACCGCTTGGAGATGAGAAGCCCGGGGGCATGCATGAACCTACTGACAACCCCAACTGCAAATGATATATCTGGCCTTGTGACTGTTAGATAGATCAACTTGCCCACAAGGCGTCGATAGTATTCCGGGTTCGGAAGTAGCAAATCGTCATCCGAAGCATGAGCGCATAATTTGTGATTTGCCTCCATCGGGGTACATGCTGGCTTGCAACCATACTGACCAGCATCTTTGAGAAGATCGAGACAGTACTTTCGTTGGGAGAGTACCAACCCGTCCGGCCGCCGGGCGATCTCGAGACCAAGGAAGTAGCGAAGTTTCCCCAGATCTTTAGTCTGAAAAACAGTGCTCAGGTGTTGTTTGACGTCTTGAATCCCCTTTGAGTCATCCCCAGTGAGAAGGATGTCGTCAACATAAACCAACAGAAGAACGGTGCCAGTGGCCCGGTGTAGGGTAAAGAGGGAGAAATCTGCAGAGCTCCGAGTGAACCCCATGTCCCGAACCACCTTGCTAAACTTGTCAAACCACGCCCGTGGGGACTGTTTGAGACCATAAATTGACTTTTTGAGAAGACAGACCCGAGACTCCCCCGTGGTCTCAAACCCGGGCGGTTGGCGCATGTAGACAGTTTCCTGAAGGTCGTCATTCAAAAAAGCGTTCTTGATATCAAGTTGATGAAGAGGCCAGCGGTGGTGTACCGCGACGGAGAGAAGAACGCGGACAGTGTTAAGCTTGGCCACCGGAGAGAATGTTTCCTCATAGTCGAGGCCCTCCTGTTGTGTGAAGCCCCGGGCCACAAGACGGGCCTTCAGACGGGCAATAGTGCCATCCGGAGCATGCTTGATAACGAAGACCCATTTGCATCCAACCGGGTGCTGACCGGGAGGTAAGGGAACCAAGACCCAGGTCTGGTTGGCCCAAAGGGCCGTCATTTCTTCGTCCATGGCAGCCCGCCAGCCAGGATGGTGAAGCGCCTCCTGCAAAGAGTTAGGGACTGAAACAGAAGATAAGGAGGTGGCAAGGTGAAGAAGAGAGGGGGAGAGGCGATGGAGCGAGACGTAGTTCGCCATCGGATGAGCGGTGGAGACGGGAGCCGGAGCAGCAGGGAGCAGAGCACCAGAGGGCGAAGCCGACTGCAGAGGAGCCACAGAATGAGGAGAGCGACGAGAATAGACCCGGATAACCGGGGGTGGTGGACGGACCGGAGGTGGTGAAGGGAGAGAGGCTGAGGAGTGAGGAGCAGGAATGATAGGACGAACGACGGGAGCGGGAGGCAGAGCGATATCCGGAGCAGGGAAGAAAGGAAGATCTTCACGGAAAGTTACGTCAGGCGAGACAGTAACCTTGCGGGTAGTAGGCGAATAACATACATAACCCTTCTGAGTGCGCGAGTACCCGACAAAGATCTGCTTGGTGGCACGAGGGTCCAACTTGTCCGTGGAGGGACCGAGGTGGTGAACGTAGCAGGTACACCCAAACACCCGTGGTGGAAGAGGAAAAGGCGAAGTTGTGGGAAAGAGGAGGCTGAAGGGAGTAGCATACTGGAGGACGAAAGACGGGAGGCGGTTGATGAGGAAGCAAGCCGTGGAGAGAGCGTAGTTCCAGTACGGTTTGGGGACCTGCATTTGAAGCATAAGCGAGCGAGCGACATCAAGAAGGTGACGATTCTTGCGCTCGGCGACACCATTCTGTTGGGAGTGTACGGGCAGGAGGTTTGGTGAAGAATGCCGAATTCAGAGCAGAGAGTGGCAAACGTATGGCTGGTGTACTCCCGCGCATTGTCTGTACGAATAGTGCGAATAGGCGCAGAGAACTGAGTGCGGGTCTCGAGGATGAAAGCCCGGAATACGCGGGGAAGTTCAGAGCGATCCCGAAGGAGATATAACCATGTCATGCGAGAGTAATCATCAATAAAAGTAAGAAAATAGCGATAGCCAGAAATACTAGTAACTTTGTACGGACCCCATATATCGGAGTGTACTAAAATAAAAGGAGCGGAGCTCCGAGTACAATGAGGGGGAAAAGAAGAACGGGGCTGTTTGCCCAAAATACATGTGTCGCAACGAAAAGCAGGGAGAGTGACATCAGGAAGGGCCTTCCGGAGGACTGGAAGAGGAGCATGTCCCAGACGGCGATGCCAATCCGAAGAGGAGGTAGATGCGAGGACAGTAGGAGAGTCGTCAAGGAGATAGAGCCCATTCTGCAGTCGTCCTCTACCAATGATAGTCTGCGTCTGCTGATCCTGTATGAGAAAAGAAGAAGAAGTAAATGTCACTGAGTAATTAGAATCAGTAGTAAGGCGACCGACAGAGAGTAAATTGAAAGGAAAGCCCGGAACATGTAGAGCCGAGCGTAGGAGGAGAGAAGAGGTGAGAGAAATATCAGCACATCCAGATACGGGAACCGACGCTCCATTAGCAACAGTAATGTACTTCGGGTGAGGTGAAGACAAGTACTGTGGTGGCTTAACAGAGGTGATATGATGAGTGGCACCAGAATCAAGGATCCAGCGCGGGCCAGAGGAGAGGCAGGCGATACCTTCATTGGAGAGAGAGGCAGCAGAGGCAACCGAGGCAGGCGGACGGCTGAGCAAGCCATGAAGGTGCTGGAGCTGAAGACGAACCTCGTCGAGCTCAGTACGAGAGGAGGCAGAGTCGGTAGTAGCAGCAGAGGCATGTGGACGAGGCGGACGGCCATGTTTGCGAAAGCAAGTGGCCTCAAGATGACCAACTTTACCACAGAACGAGCATTGAGGCCTAGACCGGCCACCGCGACCCCGGCCGCGAGAGTCAGAGCGGCCACCACGGGCAGAGGGGGGAAGAGGCAGTAAGGGAGCAGGTGCCTGTTGAACAAGAGCCGGAGAAGGAAGTCCGGGAACATCCGGAGGCGGGGAGACTTTGAGAAGCATTGAGCACACGTCGGAAAAGGACGGTGTAACAGTAGAGGAGAGGATGTGAGCCCGGACACTGTGAAGATGAGGGGGTACCCGGGCCATCATCATGGCGATACCCACAGCTTCCTTCTGGGTACGTTGAGCAGCGAGATCTAGAGTGGGAGGCTGATGGTGGATCCAAGCCTCAACCAGAGACCGGGCTTGAGCAACAAAGGATGTCAAGTCGGTGGCATCACTGCTGTCAAGGGCCTGGAGAGCGATGATGATATCATAGAGATGGTGGAGACTATCTTTGCCGGAGTAGAGGGTGTGTAGCTCGTCCCACATGCCTTTGGCCGTCTCATGATACATGGCCAGACGATAAGATTCGCCATCAAGAGAGTTGAGGAGCCAAGTCTGCACACGCCCATCATTGCGTAACCACTCCTCAGTAGGGACACCAATAACGGTCTGGGTCAGATGATGAAGGAATCCCTTGGACTGAAGGACACGGCGAACTGAGTGTGCCCATTCCACAAAGTTCTTCTTGCCATTGAGCGAAATTGTGGTGATCCGGAGCTCGTCTCGGACTTCTGGTAGAGAGGCCGGGCGTTCAGGAGGAACTGCCGTACCGACGGAGTCTGCAGAGGTAGACATGGAGGCCGCAGCGAGCTTGAAGGAGGCCGCAGCGAGCTGGAAGGAGGCCGCAGCGAGTTGGATGAGACCGCAGCGGGCTGGAGGCCGCAGCGAGCTGGAGAAGACCGCAGCGGTCTGGAGGCCGCAGCGAGCTGGAGAAGACCGCAGCGGGCTGGAGGCCGCAGCGAGCTGAAGGAGGCTGCAGCGAGTGGGAGGAGGTCGCAGCGAGCTGGAGGAGACCGCAGCGGACTGGAGGCAGCAGCTAGAGGAAGCAAACAGAGAGCGGACTGGGAGAGGACGCGGCGACCTGGATGAGGTCGCGGCGAGCTGGAGGATGATGCGGGCTGGTTCAGGTCGCGGCGGTCTGGGTCAGACCGCGGCGGACAGGAGAGAACTGATAAGAGAGGACACGCCGGGGCTGACTTGCGAGCTGGCGGGCTGGCGAGCTGGCGAGCTGGCGAGCTGGCGTGCTGGCGAGCTGGCGAGCTGGCGAGCTGGCGAGCTGGCGAACGCAGCGCGAACGGCGGATGAAGGAGACCAAGGAGAGAGGTCGCCGAGGTCGCGGCGGACAGGAGGAGGTCGCGGCGGACAGGAGGAAGCAGTGGACCCCACAGGATGGCTATAAAAGGAGGGGGCCTGAGGAGAAAGGGAGAGAGGGGGAAACGAAGTGGATCCACGGGAGAGGAAGCGGACAGGAAAGTGAGGCCGCAGGAGAGATGCGACTAGAGGGTGCGGACTGGACAAGGGAGGCCGCAGAGACCGCAGGCTGCTGGGCGGACAGTAGAGGGAGTCCGCAGGAGAGTCGAACCTGGCTCTGATACCATGTAGAAATGGAGAAAGCCAACCTTGTATATATGTCCACTTGATACAAATACAAAGAATGAGTACATATATATAGATGAGAGAAAGAGAGAGAAAAGTCCTATACACAATGTGTGACTAAAGAGAGGAGAGAAAAAACAATAAATGCTATACAAATGGGCCTAATGTTAAGTGAGCTTTTCCAACATGAATGAAATAATATTTAAAATATTTATATCTGAACTATACTTTTGAAATTTCTAATTTTTATACTATCCGTTTCGAAATGAAAATATTTTTTAATAATTAATAAAATGTATGCAAATGCAAATGCACGGTAAGGTTGCCTACATTTTGTGCTTGTGGTGGGACCTTTCCCCGGACCCTTGCTATGCGGGGATGCTATGTGCACCGGGTTGAACTTTTTTAATATATAGGTTTTGAAGGCAAAACAATATTTTTTCTATAAAAAATAAGTTATGTTTATGTAGGAAAACACAGAAAAATAAGAGTTACAATATGATTTTATTAATTTCTCAAACATTATTCTACATATTTTATACATCATATGTATTTGCACATATATAGGAGGAGAAAGGAGAGCCAAAACTCCATCCTAAGATGTGAGACTAATTCCTAAGAGCTATACACAGGCCTTCAAAATGGGCCTTCAAAATGAGCTTTCAAAATGAGCTTTCTTTATATTATGAACTTTCTTTATACTTTCTTCAACACTTTCCCGCAAGCTGGAGCATACAAGTCGTAGGAGCCAAGCTTGAAGAACTGAAAATATAAAGTCGTGGTAGAGCTTTTGTAAGAATATCAGCTACTTGTTCTGCAGCAGGAACATGTCTCAAGTCCAATTTCCTTAGTTGAACCTTTTCTCGAATAAAGTGACAATCAATCTCTATATGCTTGGTACGTTCATGGAACACAAGATTTTTGACAATATGAATGACAGCTTGACTATCGCAGAACAAGGTGACAGGAGAGGAGAGTTTGACACCCAGGTCTCTTAGAAGGCTTTCTAGCCATGTGAGTTCAGAGACGACAGAGGTCATTGATCGATACTCAGCTTCTGCAGATGAGCATGCAACGACAGATTACTTCTTGCTTCTCCAGCTAACAAAATGCCCACCAAAATATGTGCAAAAACCACTTGTGGAACGCCGATCATCAATGAATCCAGCATAATCAGCATTGGAGTAAACAATGAGAGATAAAGACGAGGAGGGCTTATATACGAGCCCTTGTCCGGGAGCAGACTTTAAGCACCGAAGAATTCACTCAACTGCTTGGAGATGAGAAGTTCATGGAACATGCAACCTACTAACAATCCCAACAACAAACGATATATCGGGTCTTGTAACTGTCAGATAGATCAACTTTCCCACAAGACGACAGTCGTATTCTGGGTTTGGTTGGAGTGTATCAGAGTCGGAGCAGCATGCACAGAGCTTGTGGTTGGCATTCATGGGTGTGTCAGCTGGCTTGCAATCAGAGTAACCCGCACCATGAAGAAGATCAAGACAACACTTTCTTTAAGATATGATAAGACCATCGGGTCGACGAGCTGCCTCGATGCCAAGAAAGTATCAAAGATTCTCCAAACTTTGGTCTGGAACAAGGAAGCCAAGTGTTCCTTGATCATTTGGATGTCTTTTGAATCATCTCCAGTAATTAAGATATCATCAACATAAATCAGGAGTATCACAGTGCCTGTCAGTTGATGATGAGTAAAGAGAGAAGTTAGCCGAGCTCTGGGTGAATCCAATATCACGGACTACTTTACTGAACTTGTCAAACCAAGTGCGAGGAGACTGTTTGAGATCATAAATAGATTTCTTGAGATGACAGACAAGAGACTCCCCCGTGGTCTCAAATCCTGGAGGTTGATTCATGTAGACAATTTCTTGTAGATTGTCATTGTGGAAGATATTTTTGATATCCAGTTGATGCAATGACTAATGACGATGAACAGTGGGGGAGATCAAAACACGAACAATATTCAGTTTGACAACCAGAGAGAAGGTCTCATCATAATCCAGACTTTGTTGTTGAGTAAAACCACGAGGCACAAGACGAGCCTTCAGACATTGAATTGCCCAATCCGGACCATGTTTGATGGCAAATACCCACTTACAACCCACACAGCTCTGGCCGGGAGGAAGAGGGACAAGACCCCAAGTTTGGTTTGCCCAAAGAGCAGACATTTCCTCATCCATGACCGCCCGCCATCCCGGATGTTGGAGAGCTTCCTGCACTAAGTTACGAGTGGAAATAGAAGATAAAGAAAGAGCACATCGCCTGAGTTCCGGAGAGAGGCGGTGTAAGGAGACAAAATTCGTCATTGGGTGAGCAGTAGAGAGGGTTGCCGGATTTGTAGGCCGCAGAGTAGCATCAGTAGATGACAGCTCTCGCAGGGCAACAAAGAAAGTTGTACGACGATTATAGACACAAAGTAGAGGTGGTTTTGATGGGATCAACATGGGAAGAAGAGGTGGAAGGTGAGAAGTAACAGAGACAGCAGGCCGCGAAACTAGAGGTGAAAGTGGAGGATCAATAAATAGACAATTATATGACTTGTCTTCAAGAAAAGTGACGTCAGCAAATGTAACAACTTTGCAATCAGTGGGAGAGTAGCAGACATAACCTTTCTGAGTGCGAGAGGACCCAACAAACATATATTTTGTGGCATATGAAGCTAACTTGTCAGTCGATGAACCAAGATTATGAACATAGCAAATACAGCCAAATATGCGGGGTGGGAGGGGAAAGAGATTTTTGGAGGGAAAAAGAAGATTGAAGGGAGACACAAAGTTGAGAACGGAGGACATGCGGTTAATAAGGCAGCATACTGTAGAAATCACGAAATTCCAATAAAGTTTGGGGACATGCATTTAAAACAAAATAGAGCGTGCGACGTCAAGAAGATGACGATTCTTGTATTCAGCAACACCATTTTGTTGAGAGGTATAATCACAAGAGGTTTGATGGATGATCCCGAACTCAGCACACAAGCCTGTAACCTCATGACTTGTGTACTCACCTTAGTTATCAAGGCGCGCGCCTAGGCGCGCCTGAGGCGCCGGGCGCACCAGGCGCAGCCCGCCGCGCTTCAGCACAGCTGAGGCGGGCGATGTGCCCCAGGCGCGCCTCAGGCGCGCCCAGGCGCGCCTAGGCGCGCGCCTTACAGGCTCCCAGGCGCGCCCGGGCCTTTCGAGGTATTTTTTTTTAAAATTTTTTTTGTTATGAGCAAAAACATGAACTTAGACGCACCCGAGGCTCCCCCTAGGCACACTTGGGCGCCCAATTCGGTCAAATTGAGCGAATTGGGCGCCCAATTCGCAGAAACTGCGCGAATTGGGCGCCCAATTCGCAGAAACTGCGCGAATTGGGCGCCCAATTCGCAGAAACTGCGCGAATTGGGCGCCCAATTCGCTGAAACTGCGCGAATTGGCGCCCAATTCGCTGAAACTGCGCGAATTGGGCGCCCAATTCGCTGAAACTGCGCGAATTGGGCGCCCAATTCGCTGAAACTGCGCGAATTGGGCGCCCAATTCGCTGAAATTCCACGAATTTGCTCAATTTCACCGAATTGGGCGCCCAATTCGCGCAATTTCAGCGAATTGGGCGCCCAATTCGCGCAATTTCAGCGAATTGGGCGCCCAATTCGCGCAATTTCAGCGAATTGGGCGCCCAATTCGCTCAATTTCAGCGAATTGGGCGCCCAATTCGCTCAATTTTCTTTTCCCCCCATTTTTGCGCCTCACGTGTCTCAGGCGCGCGCCTGCGCCTTGCGCCTTGCGCCTAGGCTCCAGAGGCCCTTTGCGCCTCGGTGCGCCTTGCGCCTTTGATAACTTAGGTACTCACGTGCATTGTCAGTTAGGAGAGTTTTAATGGTAATAGAAAACTTATTGCGAGTCTTAATAATAAAGACATGAATCACACTAGTTAGGTCAGAACGATCATAAAGTAAATATAACCATGTCATTCAAGAGTAATCATCAATAAAAGTGATGAGTAACACAACCATAAGTACTTGCGGTTTTATAGTGTCCCCAATATTGGAATAAACAAGAACAAAGGGAGCATCGCTCCGAGTATAAAAAGGTGAAAAAGTAGCGCGATGTTGTTTGCCGTAAATACAAGACTCGCAAGTGAAGTTATGGAGAGACAAATCAGGGAGAGCTTTCCGGAGTATGTGGAGAGGTGCATGCCCAAGACGCCGATGACACTCGACATAGCTAGTAGAGGAGAGAATCGTGGGAGGTGGTGAAGTTTCCAGGATGTAGACCCCATTCAATAATTGCCCTCTACCAATTATAGTCCGCGTCTTGCGATCCTGCACAACAATAAAGGTGGAAGAAAATGTTACATAGCAATCAAGGTCTTGAATGAGACGACTAATAGATAGAAGATTAAAAGGAGAGCACAGAATATTAAGAACCGAGCGAAGGGTGATGAAGGAAGGGCAACGTCGGCCAAACCAGGGACTGGGGTAGTGGCTCCATTGGCAACAATAGTATACTTGGGATGCACAGAGGCCGAGTATTGAGAAGGTTTCGTTGGGGTAATATGGTGTGTTGCTCCGGAGTCCATAATCCGGGATGAACTGTGGGATAGACAAGAGATACCGTCATCTGAAATAGACACAATAGAGCCAAAGGAATAGTTGAGTAGCTCTTGAAGTTGTTGGAGTTGGATGCGCAGGGCATCACTGTAGGTGCGAAGGCTGTTTGGAGCATGGACCGCAGTAGAGCCAAGCAGTGCGAGAGGTAGACCATGCATACAGTAACAAGTAGCAGCGAGGTGACCATCTCTGCCACAGTAAGTACACTGAAGAGAAGCGTGACTGTGTCGACCTCTATCCCGGGAAGAGCTGCGACCACCACACGAACATGCATGTTCAGCCATTGGAGACGATCCAACCAAAGTAGAAGCCATCATAGAACTGAAGGCAAGGACAAACGGCGGCCTGGCGAGTAGCAATCAGCGGCGGCCTGGCGAGTAGCAATCAGCGGCGGCCTGGAGAGTAGCAATCAGCGGCGGTCTGGCGAGCAATGCCAGGAGGAGCAACGCCAGGAGAAGTACCGATGCGGGTAGGCTGCCACGGCAAGGGAAGCAAGACTAGCAGCGAGCAACAACGACGACTAAAAAAAGCAAGACAAGTAGTGAGAACTGCGACTAAGGAGAGCAACACCTGCGGCCAGTAGCAACACCTGCGGCCAGTAGCAACACCTGCGACCAGTAGCAACACCTGCAACTGAGGAAAGCAACACCTGCGGCCTGGTAATAAAACACTGGCGGCAAGGAGAGCGACAGTTTTGGCGAGTAGGTAGGCACAACGAGCAGCGGACAAGCCAGGGATGTCGCGCGTGACCTGCGAGCTTGGCGAAGACACGATCGGCAGTGGGTAGGCACACCGGGCAGCAAACATGCTTATGGTGCCAAGCGAGAACTGTGAGCTTGGCACAACAAGAGGGATGACCATAACACAACGAGAAGGCGACCATGACACAACGACTAAGACACGAGTTCTGCGAGGTTGGCAGACAGGAAGGGCCAAGTAGTCAGGATTAAGCAGTTGAGAAGCGGAGAACTGGCGATCAAGCGACGAACAAGCTGCAGACAGAAGACCGTCAGCCAGAAACAGCGAACTGTGGCCAAAAAAGCCGCAGAGATCTTGCGGCAAGAATCGGAGGCAAGGCGCTGCAAACACGCGGCTTAGGCAGAGAGCTAGTAGGCCGACGACTAGGCAATTGCGCCCGGGAGAGTAGGAGCGGTCAGGCGGCAAGGAATACAAGGCCGCCAAAAAGAAATCCCTGTGGGACCCAGGGCGTCAGAGAACAAAATCCCTGTAAAAGGGTGGCGGTGGGTGGGGAAGGAAGAAGAGAACGGAAGAGCCAATAGGAGCGGCTAGAGTGACTGCTAACCACAAGGAATGCAAGGGTGCGGTTAGAAAAACTGACCACAAAGGACTGCGGTTAGACAAAGACAGACCACCCAGCAAAAAACGCGTTTTCCTAAAAAAATTAGGAACCTACTTCTTATACCATGTAGGAAAGCACACACAAAAAAAAGAGAAATACAATATGAGTTTATTAATTTCTCAAAAATTGTTCCACAAACTTTATACATCATATGTATTTGTACATATATAGGAGGAGAAGGGAGAGCCAAAACTCTATCTCAAGATGTGAGACTAATTCCTAAGAGAGCTATACATGGGCCTTCAAGATGGGCTTTCTTTATACTTTCTTCTACGGTTTTAATAAAATATAGCAACACACTTGCTTTTAACATAATTTTATTAAACACAAGAAGACTTATTTAATCAAAGATCATTTAACTTTTAAATATTCTTTAGTTTCTGTAAAACTTAGCGATGCAAGACGAATCTATAGGTGATGGACAAACGATACCCTAACTCTTCATGTAATGTGAATATCATGCAACGAATTTAATGAATCTAAACACCGGCTCATATAGAATAGTCTTTGGGTGGATGAATTCTAAAATGCAACCTTAATGTGACGTGTGTGAATTCAAGACATAATAATAAATGATTATATCACATGCATCTAATTTTAGCAAAAACAAAATTATATCTTTTAGGTAAATCAAGCTTAGACTTTCCTCTGCGTGGAGGGTCAAAGCGAGAACGTGCGACAAATAAATTCTGCAAATCACGATATAATCTAAAACAAACAATCACGATACTAGAGATCCAAATAAATATGAAGTCTCATCATCATATATTAATATTGAAGAAATTATTCCATAGAATAATGTAAATACTCACTAAGTAGGCTGCCGTCAAGTGAAGATCTGGTAAAACATGGTGATGCAGTGGCTGTCCAGAGGGGAGGATGGGAAATATTCGATGCTCAAAGCTGCAACAAGGATGGTGGGGGGCGAGATTTGGATGGGGGAGCTCCGGATGGAGTGGGAGCTGCAAGGGGCAAATCTGAATGGTGAAGGGGCTGAAAGGGTTGCTGCACAATGAAAACTGCAGACTGGGAGGGGAAATAAGGGTGGTGGTGCAGGTGCAAGAAAGGTTGGCGGCTCGCAGGAGATAGGGGATGGGGGCGATGACTGCTGGATTTTGGGTGGCCGCAGGGGTTGTGCAGGGTGGGAGTGGCGGCTGGGGTTTATGCATGGAGAGGGTGGGTCGGCTGGGAGTTATGCAGGGAGAGGGTGGGGTTGCAAGGAATATTGCTGGAAGAGGGAGGTGGCAGGGATGGTAAGGATCTGGTCGGCGACAGCAGAAAAAAACAATGAAAGGGAGCGACAACAAGGGGTTTTGGGGGTGGAAGAGGGGCTATGGACGGGGATACCAAATGGGTGCAAGAAACACACCTAGTAGTTGCCACCTAGGACCTTACAAAGTATTCACTGTGAGGGGATTGCTGAATTCTGGTAATATTCTTCTCCAAAATCTGCAATACCCACGACGGCTGCCCCTACCCTCTTATTTATAACAAAAATGACTTATGACAGCTATCTTAGACGACTATGATTGACCGTACATGATGGCTGTCCGATCTCACTAAATAAAACACAAAAAATAAAACAAATACATGAAAAGTATCGTAAGGTTGATCCGGAGGCATCTGCGGAGTCAGATCGTCGATCCGGAGATGCCATATATGATAGGTGACCAATCATCCTGAACGAGCCCAAAACTCGTCCTCCTCTGCGGATCCGCATCGTCGTTCCGCATTACTTAGTGTTATCTAAATAAAATTATTGTACACAATACTTCACAATTGTGAGAACTTAAAAATAATTGAATATTTTTATTTTCAAAAAATCTAAATATTGCATGAGATCACGTATCTTTATATAAAACAGAGGAGGTGAGAAAATATACAATTAGCGGTGTGTGACTAGATACAACAGACAATGTACATAGAGCTTGTGTGGTTACATCCCTACTAATCGCTTGTACTATAGAACAAACAAGCAGGGGTGGTTACACCCTGAGTAATACCTTAGACTAAAGTGCCTCACTAAGCAGGGGAGGTTACACCATGAGTAATTGCCCAACTTCTAAGACATCCCAAGCCAGCAACACTGGGCAGTTACACATGGAGTAACCACCCTCCCTTTGCAAAACTTCAACTTGTGTTTTAACACTCCTTCTTAAGTTTGAGCGTATATGTCGATTATGCCTAGCTGTCACATATCTCTGGAAATAACGAAGTAGCAGGTTTTGTGATGATATTCACCAACTATTTTTCGGAAGTGACGAACGTAGTGCAGATCTACTTCTTCAAAAACTTCTTCTCTAATAAATTGACAATCAACTTTAATATATTTTGTTCTTTCTTGAAAAATAGGATTCTTTGAGATATATATGACAACTTTATTGTCGCAAAACATGTCAGAGCATGATTCTAGACTTCTCCCAGGTCAAGAAGAAGCGTCTGTAACCACTTTAATTCACACGTGGTTTGAGTCATACTCTTATATTCTGCTTCAGCACTTGATCTGGACACCACAACTTGCTTCTTACTTTTTCGGGTAACAAGTTTACCACCAACAAACGTGCAAAACCTTGAAGTGGACTTTCGATCTCCTTTGTCGTCTACATAGCTAACATCTGAATATGCGTCTATCCACAAATGATTATTCTTTGAAATAATAGACCTTTCTCTGGAGATCCTTTAACGTATTCCAATATTTTCAGTGTTGTTCGAAGATGACACTCTCTTAGGCTCCGTTCGTTTCGATGGAATTGGGGCTTTGAAATTGACATTCAATTGCCAATTCCAATTGTGACTGTTCGACGACCATAAAATTACTTTGGAATTGGAATTCATTTCAATTCGCATGAGAATTGATTGTAGAAGAAACATGACTACTTCAATTTTTAACTCACGAGGTCTTCATTCGTGATTTCCACCCCTACCAGCGCTTCCATGACTCTCAAAAAAACATCAACGCAAATTTTGTTGTTCGCCCAAGACCGCATTTTTCGCCGAAGAGCAAATTTTTCGGCGGGGCGCACATTTTTCTGCCCAAGATCGCATTTTTCGGCCGAGCATGCATTTTTCGCCCGAGTCCGCATTTATCGGCCGGGCACGCATGTTTTCACCCCGGACGACCATTTTTCCCCCTGGAGTGTTTTTTTCGGGGCCCGAGAGCGCATTTTTTTTTGCTCGGACACGCATTTTCGCCCGGGCGCGCATTTTCGCCCGGACGCGCATTTTCGCCCGGACGAGCATTTTTCACAGGGGCGCGATTTTTTCGCCCGAGGGCGAATTTTTCATCCGGTCGTGATTTTTTCGCACGGACACAGATTTTTCACCCGAACACGGATTTTTCGCCCGGGCTCGCATATTTCGTTCGGAAGCGCATTTTTCGTCGGGCGCGCATTTTCCGCCCGGGCACGTATTTTCCCTCAGGAGCGCATTTTTCTCCGGGCGCGCATTTTTTCGCAGTGCACATATTTTCCGCCCGAGAGCTAATTTTTCGACCGAACGCGAATTTTTCGACCGGACGCGTATTTTTCGGCCCGTGCGCGTATTTTTTCGCCCGAGCGTGAATGTTTCATCCGACCGGAAATTTATCGCCCGGGCACGAATTTTTTGCCCGGATGCGATTTTATTCGCCCGGACGCCCATTTTCGCCCTGCCGTGCAATTTTCGCCGGGAGCGAATTTTTTTGGCTGTGGGCGCATTTTTCGGTCGGGCGCGCATTTTTTCTCTCGTGCGCCCATTTTTTGCCCAGGCGCGCATTTTTTGCTTGGGCGCGCATTTTTGTCCGGGCACAAATTTTCGCCCGGGTGCACAAATTTCGCCCGGGCGTGTATTTTTCGCCCGCCCGGGAGCGAATTTTTCGCCCCGGCGCGAATTTTTCGCCCGGGCGCACATTTTCCGGCCGGTCGTCGCATTTTTTTCGGTCGGGCGCGATTTTTTCGCCCAGACGCAAATTTTTCGCCTGGTCCCAAATATTTCTCCCGGTCCCGAATTTTCGCCCGGAAGCGCTTTTTTCGCCCTTTTTGGTACGCATTTTTCGGCCGACGGGCGCGAATTTTTTCAGTGGCTCGCATTTTTGCCTAAAGGCAGAATTGCGCTCCTGGACGAAAAAATGCGCACACGGGCGAAAAATGCGCGTCCAGGCGTAAAAATGCGCGGTCGGGCGAAAACTGCGCGCCCTTTGAAAAAATACGCGCCCGGGCGAAAAAATATGCGCCCGAGCGAAAAAGTGCGCGCCTGGGCAAAAAATGCGCCCTCGGACTGAAAAATTCTAATATGGAGTGGAACAGTAGAATTACTAATTCCAATTCCCGTGACAGAATTCCTGCATTTAGCCGAACGACAGAATTGAAATCGACTTCAATTTCAATTTCTATGGGAATTGGAATTGATTCCAATTTCAATTCCTGCATCTCAATTCCTGCGAAACGAACAGATCTTTAGTGTTTGCATAACTGGCTTACATTCCCAACAACATGGCAGATGTTTGGTCTTGTAACGGTGTAAATGATTTTACCAACTTGCCTTCTATATTGAGTACAACAGGAAGGAGAAGAAAACTTCACTCCAAAGTTTGTCCTCTCCTACTATCATAGGACATCAAACATGTTTAACACCAAGAAAACCATTTTCACTTAGAAGATCGAGCGCATACTTTCGTTGGGATATGACAACAGAGTTGCGCTGTCTCGCAATTTCGATGTCAAGGAAGTATTTTGGAGATCACATGTCCTTGATTACAAAGTTGTCATGAAGATGTTTCTTAGTCATTTCTATGTCACACATCATCTCCTGTGAGAAGGATGTCATCAACATATACTGCAAGAACAACTAGTCCGCTAGTTAGTCTTCCGTATAAAAAGTGAGTGATCAACAGAGCTTCTAGAGAAACCAATAGTGGAAATGACTTCACTAAACTTGTCAAATCAGGCACGAGAATTTTGTTTGAGTGCATAGATTACCTTCCATAACTTGCATATGCGAAACTCCCTTGAACAACACACCTAGGAGGTTGCTCCATGTACACTTCCTCCTGTAAATCACCATAGAGGAGGGTATGTTTATCATCCAGTTGAGTCATTTTTCAGTCCTTATTGACAGCTACTAGAGCTGTCACGGTTCCGGTTTGGTTTCGGTTCTTCTAAAACCATGAACCGAACCGCTAAGGTAACGGTTCTTCAAGTTAGAACCAAAACCTTATATGGTTTTGACCAGTTCCGGTTCTGGTTCCGGTTCCATCATAATTTTTGGAACCGTCGTGTCAACGGTTCCGGTTCCGGTTTAACGAGAACCAAAACCAAACCGGTCACTAACGGTTCGGTCCGGTTCTATGCGGTTCGGTCCGGTTCCAATCGGTTCCAACTAAAACAAAATTTAACAGAATGAAATAAAAGTGGTCTGCAAAAACTCAAAACGCCTTCAAAATATAAATAATTAAGTTGCACACTGTTCGACGATCTTTTCCACGATCGGTGGGCTAGTATATGTCGCCTTTTCATTGGTGGAGGTTTTTGACCATGAAAAGGTATGCACACCTATACCTATACAGGTCTTCAATTTTTGACCAAAATCTAGGCTTTGAATTGATATGGATATACATACACAGTAGCAGAAAACTACATATCACAATAATCTGAAATTCCAGACATTATGTTCACTGTTATTTAGTTTTTGGTAATAGATTCCTAAGGGTGTGCAAGCTCTGAATACTATCACTCATTAAATTGCAACTATTAATGTTTGATCAAGAGTTTTATTAGCATATTCATAAATTACTGACTCGGGTGGAGAGATTATTTTATATGCATGCATTATACTAATTATCTCTTGTTGTAGTAATCTAAACAACATATAATTTTGTATGCTAACGGGATATGCTAGCGCCGCAGAGTTCATAAAGAAAATACATGTCAACTGTTGCGAACATCCGCTATCACGAAGCATGAGCTCAGAACAAACGACAGTATAAATTTTTGGTACTTCAGTTACCGTTTATTCGAGCTCTATTTCATTTGTGTGTTCTTAAATTAATTTGACTAATTAGAAAAGTTAATCTTACATATTACTCCAATGGAGATTATTAGATTTTAAATAAGACTATCTTTCATCCGTCATCACTACATTCAGTGTTTTGTAATTATCCTAAATTTTTGATAATACAATTGCGTAGCGACGCACCTTTTTCTAACATAAATATTATAGATAGATTATAAAATTATAACAATATTATAATAAAATTAATAATAATAAACGGGTTGTGATTCGGTTTTACTTCGGTCCGGTTCGGATCGGGTCCAAAAATCTTGAAACCGCTTGAGACTTGTATGTTGCGGTTCTAGTTCCGGTTCCGGTCCGGATAATAAAATGTAAGAACCACACCCAAACCAAAGTTGTTCACGGTTCCAAAATTCAAACCAGAACCCGAATAATTTGTAAACGGTTCGGTCCGGTTCTTTGCGGTTTCAGTTCGATTCCGGTTCGGTTTACGGTTTTCGGTTTTAAGTAACAGCTCTAACAGCTACAGAGAAAAGGATTCACATAGTGCTAATGCGAGCAATTGAAGAGAACGTGTCAAAGAAATCAACACCATAGGTTTGGGCGAACCCTTTGGCAACCAAACGATCTTTGTAGCTATCTATAATGCCATTTGGATGATATTTCACAATAAAGACCCAATGAGAAACAACAATATCTGCACCAAGACGGGTAGGGACAAGAGTCCAAGTACCACTTTTTGTTAAGATGAACATTTCCTCGTCCATGACTACTTTCCAATGTGGTAAGGCAAGAGCTTCTTGGTAAGTGACTGAGGTGACAATAGTCGAGATGGCTAGAGCAAAGTCTCTGCAAGAAGAAGTAAGCTGAGCATACTAAATGACATTATTAATGGAATATTGAGTATAAGGCGGACCCCTTTGTGAAGAGTAATAGGGAGTTCATGGTCCAATATGTTATCTTCATCAGATCCTTCCGATGATGTGAGGGCTGACCTGAGAGCTG
Source organism: Platanthera guangdongensis (assembly GCA_039583875.1). Lineage (NCBI taxonomy): Eukaryota > Viridiplantae > Streptophyta > Magnoliopsida > Asparagales > Orchidaceae > Platanthera > Platanthera guangdongensis. Next base: position 31,575,787 of record CM077162.1, on the reverse strand, counting down.
GTAGAGGGATCCCCGGAGTAGCTGGATGCAAGGAGGACTTGGAGAAGGAGGTGTCGATAAAAGCGAAAGAGGTGGAGGAATATCAGACGGAGGAGCATGCAAAATGGAAAGAGATCAAAGAGGAGAATCCGTTGGAGTGGAAGACAAAGTAGTGGCAGAGAAATAAGGGGTAAATTCGAAGAAGGTGATGTCAGTCAAAACATATTGTTTTTTGAGAATAGGGTTATAACAACGATATCTCTTATGAGTATGAGAGTAGCCGACAAAGATACACTTGATGGTATGAGATGAAAGTTTTTCACGACCAGGGGAGGAAGAGTGAACAAATGTTGTACATCCAAACACCAAGGTGTGAGCGAAAATGGTGTAGCACCGGGGTACAAAATGAAAATGTGGTTAGTCCTTGTAGGATGGCAGATAGAATACGGTTGATGAGGTAGCTGGAGATGAGGACCGCATGACCCTAATAGGAGCGAGGAACATTCATCTAGGTGAGATGAGTGCGCGCAATATCAAAAAGATGACGATTCTTGCACTCGGTGACGTCATTTTGTTGAGACGTATCAACACAATTAGTTTTATGTATAGTACCTTGTTGCATACAAAATAAAAAAAAACGGATGACGAGCATACTCTTTAACATTATCAGAACAAAGCATCTTTAAGGAAGCAACAAACTGTGTGCGAATTTTATTATAGAAAGTAGTGTATACAGAGAATAGTTCAGAGCGCTCTCTAAGGAGATGCACATAAGTTCATCTTGAAAAATCATTAATAAAAGTTACAAAGTAAAGACTACTACCGACAATTTGGTAGGACGGGGACTCTAGATGTCCAAAGGGACATGATCGAACGGATGAACCGAACTTCGACCGACTTTAGCAGAATAAAAGGAGTGGTGATCTTTCCCATATTGACAAGCTTCATAGTCAAGAGTGGAGACGTCCTTCGGGAGAGATTGCAGTAGTTAATAGCGCAAGCGAGGAGGAGAATGACCAAGATGAAGATACCATTGTCGGAGAGACTTGGAGGTGGTGGAGGCAGAGCGTGCAAAAACATCGTCAAGGAAGTAGAGTCCCCGCATTCAGTCCCAGTAGCAAACATCTTCTTGGAGCGAAGATTCTGAAAATAACAATTAATAGTTGTAAATGTAACAGAGCATTTGATGAGTTGTAAATATTCCTATTTTGATGTATATTAAATAAGTCGTTTTACTTTATTTTTGTTATTTTTACTTAATTTTCTGTAATAAATTGCTCCTATTTTATAAATATTTTCTAACTTCGTTATTTTTGATTTTCTGAAAAATTTCAGGAAAAGTCAAATTTTTGCATAGGTCACGCCCGTGTACTATGGGTCACGCCCGTGACCAGGGCATGATATGTCAATTTCCCGTGAAATCAGCGCATTTGAAGAAAAAATCATGTGACACGCCCGGTCACACGACCATGTCAAATGTGACACGACCGTGACTTGACCCTTATCAGCCTGCTCGACGTTTTGCGCTCGACGTTCGTCGAACCAACAAGGGCACGCTCGTGTCCCATGTGCGCCACGCCCGTGTCAGTCCGACACGCCCCGTGCCGAAGCCCGTGACCATCCTGCTCGACGAAATTGTCTCGACACAATTCGCTCGACGATCGTCGACTAAGCCGACACGCTCGTGTCAAGATGTGACACGGGCGTGTACTCTTCCACCTGGTCCGACAAACCGTCGCCGCCGACCTCCCGAAGTCAACAACGCCATCAATCGCCGAACGACATGCCCACCGTCACGCCCGTGACCGGGGGCGTGACCGCCGCGTTTTCAGCCGCCAAGTCAAATCTCATGTCAAATCGGACGGCCGCCATTTAAATAGGTCAACACGCCCCGGACACGCCCGTGTTCGAGGGCGTGTACTTTGAAATTTTTTCTCTATAAATTCAGAGCTTCTGCCTGATCTCCTGTTCCGTTTTTTTGGATCCATTTTGTATAGGGGCCGACTGTTAGATGATTTCCAAAGCTATGTAAAATTATTTTCTTCCTCTCTCCTTTATTTTTAACTTTGTAATCTCCTGTTTAGTTCAATAAAATTCGTAAATTTTCTCCCTTTACATTGCTTTGGACTTCATCTATGCGCCCACTCTTATGCAATCTTATTTCTTTTATTTGTTTTAACTTTGATTTTGTTCTTTTAAAATGTGTGTGTGTGTGTATGAGAGTAGTTTTCATGTTTTTATACTTCGTTAATTTTCATTTAGGGTCTGTTTGGGACAGCTCTGGCGGCTAGAGAAGCTCTTTCCCAGCCGCCAGAGCTGTTATTGGGTCTGTTTGGGACAACTCTTTAATGTAATCGCGGTTCGAAGAGCCGCTCCAGAGCTCTTTTCCGGAAGCCCCTCCTCCCCTGCGTTCAGCGCTCTAAAAAACCGCGGTTGATAAAAATTTTAATGTTGCGGTTCTTCTCCCCGATCCCGCGACCCATCCTTCTCCCCGAACCCGCCGATCTTTCCTCTCCTCCCGAACATAGGCAACATCGGTGGCTCTTCTTCTCCTATTTCTGCTCCTCGCAATCCGGGCTCCTTCGACGTCAATTCGTCACCGATTTCTCCTCCGGCGTTCTTCCCATCCTCGCCTACGGCCTCCTCCCCTTTTGGCTTTCATTGTTTAGACCCGATGGAGACGGGGAAATACGCCGAGGAGCTGGGCGTAGCAGTGCGGGGGGTGCAGATGGCGTGCACGCTGTGCCAGGGTGTTCAAGAGGGACTCGTGTGGAGGAAGAGGGAGCAGGTCAAATCCAAGGACGACGATTCTCCAGTTACTGTCGCAGGTTTGGTTTGTGCCCGTGCTTGATTTATATTTTTTTTTCTTCGTCCGTTCTGCTTGTTTTACAAGGTCTATGGATTTGAGAGAGTTTTTTTCGAGGCATTGATTTCGGGCCGGTAAGGATTTGATTATTGTATCTTGTTTGTCTCACTTGGAAGCTAAGAGAGTGGGGGAATTTTCAATTTACGATGTTATTACTTGAGAGATTTGGAGGGTGGAGCGCTTATTAGGGCTTTTAGTTGTGTGATTCTTTGAGGGGATGATTAGCATTTTACTAACTTGATTGTTGCAGGTCATTTTGAGGTTGTTTTTGGTTGTTAATAATTTCATTAGGGAAATGATTTTGTATTGATGATTGATTGTGCTGCGAGTGTCATCAAATACTGTGTGAATGGCTTTTAACATTGGAAATTTGTCATTTACAAGCAATTTCTTGTCATACCTTTGGACTTCTGAAAGATAATTTTTCTTCTTCTGGAGCACTCTTTTATATTACTGTTTCTTCTTCACATTTGTGACATGGATCGGTGTTTAGGTTAATATTATCAATGTCACTGTTATAGATGTGTGGAGGGAGTGACGATGACCGTTTTTTATGGTTTAGAGATGGAAATTGGACACTGCAATTGGTAATTTCATCTATATGGGGGTTTTGGTTTCTGGTAGATTTTTGATGTAATGGTTGGATTGAGCATTCGATTGTTGGCTCCTGTTGGGTAATTTTTAGGACTATGTATAGATATGTATTTTAGGAAAACAACTTCCAAAAATTGTTTCTCCAAACAACTAAAAATAGAAAATCGCTCTTCAAAGCCACTTCTGCACAGAACACCCAAACACTTTGCAGCTTTTCAAAACTGCTCCCCAAAGATCTATTTTAAAACAACTCTATCCGGACAGCAGCTTTTCAATCCGCCAGAGCTGTCCCAAACAGACCCTTAGACTTGTTAGACTTAGGCTTTTTCTAGCTTTTTATGCATTCCTATAAACCTGTAAAAGCGTTTTCAAAGTGGTTTTAATTTTTCACTAACTTAGATTTTCCTTTTTAGGTCGTAAAACTTTTCGTCATTTTCACTTTATTTTCACTTTTTAACCACTTTTGCGGAGTTATAAGAACATATATATAGTCGTTTTAAATTTTCAAACACTTCATTTTACCTTTATTTTCAAAATTTTTTTGCCTATTGTTGCAAGTTGGAGACCGCGCGGTCTGTTGCTGTTTGGAGACCGGGCGGTCTGGCGGTTTCTCCTAGCCGGCCTGTGTGCCAGGCTGTTGCTGTTTGGTATCCCAGCGGTCAGGCGGCTTGTCTCAGACGACTAGGAGACCGAGCGGTCTAGCGGTCTCCTGTCGTGGTTTGATCTCTCTTCCTGTTGGTAGTAGGGCGGCTAGCCGGTTTGTCTAACCGCACGGCTTGTCCGGTTTGTCTTTTGTAAAGCCGCATACACTTGTAAATTTTTAGTCTCACATTGATTATTTGTAATCTCTCTCATCTCCTCCATTATATAAAAGAGAGGTTATACCATTGTAATAGATACCTTTTTTGGATAATAAAGTTTCAGTTAAAACCATTTCGGTTTGTTTTCTGTTCGGTTTCTAACATGGTATCAGAGGACTCGATCTATTCCTCCTGATTGTGTGCGCTCTCTCTGCTTTCGCGGCTTGATTCCCCGTCTGTCCGCGCGACCTGTCCGCGCGGCTTGCTCCTTTTTCGCGACCTGTTTTCGCGATCTCCTCTATTCGCCACGCTCTACTTCTTGTTTCCTTCTACCCGCTCCTGCTTGCTAGTCGCCCCGGCCTCATCTTTAGCCGTGCGACTTGTTATCCTCTGTTCGCCCGACTTTTTCAAGCCGTGCGACTTCTTTCCCATTGCTTTATTCTGCTTCTTGGTAGAGGCCTTCCTAGCCGCACGACCTGTTTTCTGTTCGCCCGGCTTGGTGCTCTTTTCTCTTCTTCGCTTAACCGTTCGACTTCTTTCTCTTCTCACGGCTTGTTCTTATCGTCGCGGTTTGCTCCTCTCTTGCTTACATGGCTTTCCCCTCCTCCAGCCTGTCCGCCTCGGTGGTCACCTCTTATGGTAGTGCTCACGCTGTTACTCGCGGAAGATGGCTAATCGACTCTGGTGCAACAAATCATATGACAGACAATCCTCAATGTTTCTCTCTTCTTGAAACACATGCTCAGTTGCCCCCGGTCATTGTTGCAGATGGATCTCCCTCACTGGTACATGAGACGGGCATGGTTCAAGTCACTCCATCTCTCTGCCTGGCTGATACCATCTATGTGCCCAAGTTTCAGTGCAATTTATTATATGTTACTTCTTTATGCAAGCAACTACGGTGTTCTGTCATATTCACCACTACCTCTTGTGCTTTTCAGGATCCGGACTCCCAACGGACGATTGCTACCTTGACTGAGAGTGGTGGCCTCTACTTCCTCGATAACGTTTCTGCTCTATCCGCCTTCTCCTCCTCCTTTACAGATCTTCTCCAATGGCATCTTCGCCTTGGACATGCTCCTCCCAGAATTCTACGCCAGCTCCTGCCGCACCTCCCTCCTCATCATCCTCATCTAAACTGTGATGCTTGTCAACTTGGCAAACATCACCGCTCATCCTTCCCACCAACGCAAAGTCGGGGCTCTTCCCGTCCGTTCGACCTCGTTCACTCTGACATATGGGGTCCCGCTCCTAACCTCACCATCGGTCGGAGTAGTTCATATTTTGTCACCTTCATTGATGATTTCTCTCTGTGTACGTGAGTGTATCTTCTCAAAGATCGATCCGAGTTGTTCTCTGTTTAGACCTCATTTTATTCTATGGTTAAGACTCAGTTTGATACGTCTATTAAAATCCTTCGTTCTGACAATGCTAAGGAGTATCTTAGCCAAGACTTCTCCTCTTTTTGTATTCACCATGATGTTATTCGTCAAACAAGCTGTGTCTACACCTCACAACAAAATGGGGTGGCGGAACGCAAAAACCGTCACCTCCTTGATGTCGCTCGCACTATGATGACTCAAATGCATGTTCCTTGCTCCTATTGGGGCTATGTTGTCTTCCTCTCCTGCTATCTCATCAATCGCCTTCTCTCCACAGTTCTCCACGGTGCTACCCCTTCTCCATTCTTTATCCGGACAAGGATCCCTTTCCTCTTCCTCTGCACATCTTTGGGTGCACCGCCTTTGTGCACTCTCCCGCTGCCACCCGTGATAAACTCTCACCACGTGCCACTAAATGTGTCTTTTTGGGGTACTCTCCCACTCAGAAAGGTTATTGTTGCTTTGACCCCGTTACCCGCAAGCAATTTGTCTCTGCGGATGTCACCTTCTTTGTCAATGCATCTTACTTCTCTCCCGCTTCCTCCTCTCCTCCTCCTGATCCTACTTCTTATACCAACCCATCCATTCCCTCTGCTCCCACTGATGTTCCGCCATCTCCACCCTCTCCACCATCTTCCCCATTCCCATCATCTCCACCCTCTACTCCGCTTTCTCCCTCCACTCTGCTGCCATCTCTCTCTACTCCCGGGCCAGCTCTCTCCACCACGGATACTCCGGATACTGAGGCACCTGCTGACCTGGATCTCCCCATTGCTCTTCGCAAAGGGGTTCGGGCATGTACCCAACACCCGCTTGCTGCAGTTGTTTCCTACGATCGTCTTACCCCTTCTCGCAGAGCTTTTGCACTGGCTATCTCGGCCACAGCCACCCCCCGTTCCTACCAGGAGACCCTTACTATTCCTCATTGGAAAGTTGCAATGGATGAGGAGATTGCTACTCTCACTGAACGGGGTACCTGGACCCTTGTTCCTCCTCCTTTCGGCACAGATGTTGGTTGTCGATGGGTCTTCGTGGTGAAGTTTCTTCCGGATGGCAGTGTGGATCGTTATAAGGCTCGCCTGATTGCCAAGGGTTTTACCCAAACTTATGACATTGATTACTTTGACACTTTCTCTCCAGTGGCTCGTCTCAGTACTATTAGGGTTCTTCTCTCTGTGGCTGTCAACAGGGATTGGCCCATCTCACAACTAGATGTTAAGAATGCTTTCCTCTATGGTGATCTGCAGGAAAATGTTTACATGGAGCAACCTCCTGGGTATGTTGCTCAGGGGGAGACACGGGTATGCCGGCTAAAGAAGGCTATCTATGGCCTCAAGCAGAGTCCTCGTGCCTGCTTTGACAAGTTCAGTGGCATTGTTGCGGCCATTGATTTTACAAGAAGCTCAGCAGATCACTCCTTATTTGTTCGGAAAACCGCCTCTGGTCTTGTTGTTCTTGCGGTTTATGTTGATGACATTCTTCTTACTGACGATGACCAGGATGAGATATTGATGACCAAGAAACACCTTCGTCAACATCTGGTCACAAAGGATATGGGCTCCCCGAAATACTTTCTGGGGATTGAAATCTCTAGAAAGCTCAACTCCATGGTCCTTTCCCAACAGAAGTATGCTCTTGATCTTTTAAAGGAGGCAGGACTGACTGGTGCTAAACCTGCACGTTGTCCTATGGCTGCTGGAGAAGACAAAACTTGGACAGATGACTCGCCTCTTCTCTCCGATCTTACGAGATACCGGCGTCTGGTGGGCAAGCTCATATATCTCACGGTAACCAGACCCGACATCTCTTATGCTGTTGGCAAGGTGAGCCAGTTCATAGAAGCTCCGAGGGAGTGTCATCTACAATCTGCTCTGAGGATATTAGAGTATATTAAAGCTGCTCCAGGGAAAGGACTCCTATTTCAAAAGAATGGTCACCTAAATGTTGAAGCTTACTCTAATTCAAGCTATGCGGATGACAAAGGGGACCGCAAATCGACATCAGGTTTCTGCACGTTTGTTGGAGGCAATCTTGTGAGTTGGAAGAGCAAGAAACAGTCTGTAGTTTCTAGGTCTAGTGCAGAGGCGGAATATCGCAGCATGACATCGACTACATGTGAGTTGAAATAGTTGCGGGCTCTCATGCTTGACTTAGGAGAGGTTTACAACTATCCTCTTCCTATGTTTTGTGACAATAAGGCCGCGATATACATTTCCAAAAATCCGGTCTTTCATGAGAGAATAAAACACATATAAGTCGACTGTCATTTTATTCAGGAAGAAATATTTAAGAAACAGATTTGCACTCCATTTGTCACTTCCGATAACGAGTTGACAGATGTCTTCACCAAGCCGGTGTCCGTTTCCTTTTTCCACATCTGCGACAAGCTAGGCATGATTGATATCTATGCTCCAGCTTGAGGGGGAGTGTTGCAAGTTGGAGACCGCGCTGTCTGTTGCTGTTTGGAGACCAGGAGGTCTGGCGGTTTCTCCTAGCCGGCCTGTGTGCCAGGCTGTTGTTGTTTGGTATCCCAGCGGTCAGGCGGCTTGTCTCAGACGACTAGGAGACCGAGCGGTCTAGCGGTCTCCTGTGGTGGTTTGATCTCTCTTCCTGTTGGTAGTCGGGCGGCTAGCCGGTTTGTCTAACCGCACAGCTTGTCCGGTTTGTCTTTTGTAAAGCCGCATACACTTGTAAATTTTTAGTCCCACATTGATTATTTGTAATCTCTCTCATCTCCTCCATTCTATAAAAGGGAGGTTATAGCATTGTAATAGATACATTTTTCGGATAATAAAGTTTCAGTTAAAACCATTTCGGTTTGTTTTCTGTTCGGTTTCTAACACCTATTTAATTTTTCTGACTTCATTTTATTCATTTCTACCGCATTCTAGCGTTAAAAATGTAATCGTTTTAATTTTTCGAGCACTTCCTTTTTGCGCTTATTTTCAAAAATTTTTGCTCCTTTAAATTTTATTTTCACTTTTTATGCATTTCTACCGCATTTTAGCGGTAGAAATGTAGTTGTTTAATTTTTCAGTCACTTAGTTTTTCCTATTTTTTATACGTGTGCGTGCGTGTATGAGTTAGTTTAAATAATTTTATTTCAATTCAGGTAGAGTGTGTGCATGTGTTGCATTTATTTTCGCCTACTCGTTAAGAGTTAAATGACGTACTTTAAGTTTCTCCTACTTGTTTGAGTATGATTTGTGTGCGTGTGTTTTACTTTCAAGTATAGTGCGTGAGTGTTAACATTTATTTCCGTTTACTCACTAAAAGTTAAATGACAGGATTTTATTTACCGCCTACTCATTTGAGTTAAATGGCATGTCTTTATTTGTCTGTAATAATTTAAGTAGTATTTGTACTAGCATTTATTTACCGCCTACTCATTTGAGTTAAATGACCGGTCTTTATTTTACTGTAATTAATTAAGATGGACTTGTAATTGCATTTATTTTCTCCTACTCGTTTGAGTAGAACTCGCTTTATTTTGTCCCGCCCACTCATTTGAGCCGGACTTGTAATTTTTCTGCTTTCATTTCAGTACTACTCGTTTGAGTAGGACTTGCAATTTTCTGCTTTCCTTTACTGCTTTCTTTTATCGCTTTATTTACTGTTTTATTTTATTGCTTTCAATCGCTGCCGTCTCCATTCCGATGAGTGACTAACCGTTCTTAGCCCTCAATATCGAAGATCATTGGGACAAATAAAATTTTTTTCAATAATAAAAGGTCTCATTTTTCTACTTAATTAAAATCACTTAAGGTTTGCCTAGGGTTTACGACGCGTAGGACCACATAATCGATGTGTGGCCCCTATTTCCGTAGTCAATATGCTAGCTAGCCGAAAGACCGTGCGTATGGACTGATCGCCCCTTGGTAAATGGAGTTCCGCACTAACCCTCGAGAGAGGAGGCACGCCAACTCTACCGGATTGGGTTCCCCACCCAATAACGGGGTTATTAGCGTAATGCGGGCGTTCAGAGGAATCTTTCGTCGGACGAGAGCTCGGTCGAATAGTCTTAGCGTTCAGGTGAGCGATAGTCCTATAGATAGGTGAGCTCATTTTAGTGGAACCTCCACGGCCAAGTCTCTGCCTTAATTAATTTGAAATTTAGGAGCTCTTTTTATTAAAAGTATATTGTAGTGCCAATTTAATTCGGTGCTCTCGAGCTAAGCTGTTCATCGGCTTCACCTTTTTCATTGCTTTTATTTTCTGTCTTTTTTTGTTTATATATATAAAACAATTAACCCGACAAGTTAAATATCGGTAAAATAATAGTCCCTTCCAGGGAAGATTAGAAATAATCGAACCGACCCCTATAACAATCGACCTCGATATTCCACACCGGAATATCATGTACTACACACGATAGGTGCGCTTGCCTCCTTTCGTTAAAACTTGACTCAACTGTTTTATACCCAAATAATAAATTCGCGCGCCCCGTTTTTTAAATAAAACCAATCACCGCTTTTCTTAAATAAAACCGCCCGAGACGCCGCGGGAATACTCACAAATTTTTGGAGTTTTAACCCGCATCAAGTTTTTGACGCCGTTGTCGGGGAAAATTTCGAGTCGTTATTTTAAACTCTGAAGACCTCTTAATTTTACCTATTATATATATATAAATGGCCAACAAAAAAAATATTAGTACTAATAATAATAATAATAATAATCATAATAACAACTTAAAAAACTAAAAAATCAAAAAAATCTAAAAAACTTAAAAACTAAAAATTCCAAAAAAAACTCAAAACCTTCAAAACTTAAAAATTCCTAAAAACTCAAAAAACTTCAAAATTCCTAAAAATTCTAAAACTTAAAAAAAATAACACAAACACAAAAAAACAAAAAAAAAACAAAAACCTTAACACTCAAAAACTCTAAAAATCTATAAAACTTGCACACAAAAAATAAAAACTACCTAAAAGCGCAAAAACAACTAAAAAACAATAACAAAAGTTTTTCCAAAAAAAATACTAATCATTGCAAATAAATAAAAAATTTCTATTTTTTATATATCCATTTTGTTTTCAATTCAGCGCGCTTCACACTTTTGTGCACGCTAGTGGTCCGGATTTTTGTAGCGCTCATAAGCTAAGACGTTAGCTTCGAGTCACACACGCATGCCCCCTGCCACCTGCATACCTTTAGACCGAGTTTATATTTGTCTTTTTCTTGTTATATTTTTGCTTTTTCTTCTAAATAATGCAGGGTATCAACCCGAGTCTCCCTCACTCGTCTTACAGAAGCTTCTACCCTCTCTTTTTATTTTTGTACATGTTATATTTTGTTTATTATCATTCCGCATACTTAGATTGCAACATTGAGGACAATGTTGGGTTTAAGTATGAGGATGTTTTCCTATTCTGCACTTTTTAAATTCTGTTCTTAGCAAAAAAAATGCAAAACATTAAAATCTCAAAAATTTCATTGTGTTTTATAGTAATCAAAAATTTCAAAAAAAATCATAAAACAAAAAAAAATTCAAAAAAATTATAAAACAAAAACTTAAAAAACTTCATAAAAAAAAATTTCAAAAAAATTAAATTTTTTTGTTTTTACTTTGTAAATATTTTTTTTAAAAAATAATCTATCTCTTCCCCCCTCTCTTCTTATTTGAAAATGCTCGCTTTTTAGCATGCCCGCAGCTTTCGACTCATCGAACCAACCACCTCAATAAGAGTCTGTTCGCGGGTCATCCCAAAATATGAGCATAACTCTAAAAAAAGGTGAAAAAACCTAGAAAATCCAAAAAAACCCAAAAAAAGAGAATAATTCAAAATCAAAAAAATAATCAAAAATACAAAAAAAATGATAAATACCCCAAAAATCAAAATAAATTTTGAAATTATTTAACGAATAAATCACTTATCTCATTCTTAACCTTTTTCGCTTTCCGAAAATTTAGTTGCGAGTTAATTTATAAGCGAATTTTAGTTATTATTTGTTTACTATTCGTTTATTAATAGGAGATCGATAGATTTAGATATCTGAGGTTAAGTTTTAAAAAATTTTCGTATGTATTTTTTATTTAGATAGAGACCTGTTTAATTGCACATTTCTTTTGTTAGAAATAACGATCTTAGATTTCAATTATGTTAACTCCAAGCCTTTTTTTCGAATTTTAGGAACGTTTAATTTATAAAAGTTGCTCTCAAAAACTCTTTATTAAACATAGTTTTATTTTTGAATACAAACCTATCACTTTTTTTTTCATGTCATACTTGACATGATTTCGATCCTTAAAAGATCTTATGTCAATGAGAATAAGATTTCGTTCCGTAAATATAGACATCCAATATTTAAAAAGATTATATGTCATGTAGTAAGATGATAAAATTCATTGCTCCTATACATATACATTGGATTATTATGAAGATTGTAAAAAACAAAAAATTATGTTATGGAAAATAAGATTTCGTTTTCCTAACATTCATATTCGAAAAACAAAATCATTAGAGGTTCGAGCGAAAAATGTACTCTCGCCTCTAATTCAAAGCTTTCTTCATATACCACGATATCCCACTGCACCAATCTCAAATAAATCTAGATTTAATTTTAAAATCTTTTTGAGAGCATAATTTGTAAATTAAATTATTTTCTGTAATTCTTACAAAGCTCAAGTTTTCATAAATCCAATCTATTTTTGTTAGCCTAACAAATAAAATTTTTTGCTATCTATTCGATCATATCAGAAGTTTTTTAACTGAAACTCTTCCTTTATTTAAATTTTTTTGCATAATTTAGGATTTAACTCTATTACCCCAAATATTTATTTAGATCTTTCTTTAAATTAAGTCAAGCGGTAACTAAACTTAGGATTTCTTTAATTACTTATAAGTCATCTCCAATTTTGTTCTGGAATAGCAAAAGCTTAAGTATGAGAGTATTTGATGAGTTGTAAATATTCCTATTTTGATGTACGTTAAATAAGTCGTTTTACTTTATTTTTGTTATTTTAATTAATTTTCTGTAATAAATTGCTCCTATTTTATAAATATTTTCTAACTTAGTTTATTTTTTATTTTCTGAAAAATTTCAGGAAAAGTCAAATTTTTGCATAGGTCACGCTCGTGTACTATGGGTCACGCCCGTGACCAGGGCGTGATAATTCAATTTCCCGTGAAATCAGCGTATTGAAGAAAAAATCATGTGACACGCCTTGTCATACGGCCGTGTCAAATGTGACACGGCCATGACCTGACCCGTGTCAGCCTGCTCGACGTTCTGCGCTCGACGTTCGTCGAACCAACAAGGACACGCCCGTGTCCCATGTGCGACACGCCCGTGTCAGTCTGACACGCCCCGTGCCGAAGCCCGTGTCCATCCCGCTCGACGAAATTGTCTCGACACATTTCGCTCGACGATCGTCGACTAAGCCGACACGCCCGTGTCAAGATGCGACACGGGCGTGTACTCTTCCACCTGGCCCGACAAACCGCCGCCGCCGACCTCCCGAAGTCAACAACGCCATCAATCGTCGAACGACACGCCCACTGTCACGCCCGTGACCGGGGGCGTGACCATCGCGTTTTCAGCCGCCAAGTCAAATCTCATGTCAAATCGGACGACCGCCATTTAAATAGTGTCGACACCCCCCGGACACGCCCGTCCCCTGGACACTCCCGTGTCCGAGGGCGTGTACTTTGAAATTTTTTCTCTATAAATTCAGAGCTTCTGCCTGATCTCCTGTTCCATTTTTTTGGATCCATTTTGTATAGGGGCCGACTATTAGATGATTTCCAAAGCTATGTAAAGTTATTTTCTCCCCCTCTCCTTTATTTTTAACTTTGTAATCTCCTGTTTAGTTCAATAAAATTCGTAAATTTTCTCCCTTTACATTACTTTGGACTTCATCTATGTGCCCACGCTTATGCAATCTTATTTCTTTTATTTTGTTTTAACTTTGATTTTGTTCTTTTAAAATGTGTGTGTGTGTGTATGAGAGTAGTTTTCATGCTTTTATACTTCGTTAATTTTCACTTAGACTTGTTAGACTTAGGTTTTTTCTAGCTTTTTATGCATTCCTATAAACCTGTAAAAGCGTTTTCAAAGTGGTTTTGATTTTTCACTAACTTAGATTTTCCTTTTTTGGTCGTAAAATTTTTCGTCCTATTCATTTTATTTTCACTTTTTAACCACTTTTGCGGAGTTATAGGAACGTGTATATTGTCGTTTTAATTTTTCAAACACTTCATTTTACCTTTTATTTTCAAAAACTTTTTGTCTATTTAATTTTTCTGACTTCATTTTATTCATTTTTATCGCATTCTAGCGGTAGAAATGTAATCGTTTTCATTTTTCGAATTAATTAATAGGACGAGAGCCCGGTCGAATAGTCTTAGCGTTCAGGTGAGCGATAGTCCTAGAGATAGGTGAGCTCATTTTAGTGGAACCTCCACGGCCAAGTCTCCGCCTTAATTAATTTGAAATCTCCTTTCGTTAAAACTCGACTCAACTATTTTATACCCAAATAATAAATCTGCGCGCCCCGTTTTCTAAATAAAACCAATCACCGCTTTTCTTAAATAAAACCGCCCAGGGCGCCGCGGGAATACTCATACATTACCCGCATCAGCATTGCAGTTGTCGTGGAGGGCATGGACAGATACTAAGTTACAAGGAAAATTGGGCACACAAAGAGTGTCATCAAGGTTGAGAGTGGGGGTGGCCTGAACCACCCCAGTGCCACGCACATGAGAAGGAAATCCATCAGCAACCAAAACTGGGGGTAATCAATTGTTTTTCTCCAAGTGAGAAAAGACAAGCGAGTTATCGATCATATGATTTGTGGCACCTGAGTCAATGAGCCACTTACCCTGAGTGACAGCTTGCGCGCTACCTGAAGAGGTGGAAATGGAAATCAAAGGCTTGGAGGCATGAAAAGGAGCCTCAACAGTTGGTGACCGATGATGAGGATGCTTGGCATAACATCGGTCAACAGTGTGTCCATTTATCTCATAGTAGGAGCATAGGTGCCTGCTAGGTCCTCGTCCCGCCATGACCAGTTGAGTGGGCAAAAGTGTCAGAAGGCGGCAGAGATGCATGAGGCCTTTGAAGGATAGCAGTAATCGCAGAGATGCGAGCAACAATAACATCTAATGTTGGAGAGTGTCCATTTCTATCATAGTAGGAACATAGGTGCCTGCTAGGTCCTCGTCCCGCAAAGTGGCCACCACGATCGCGAGAGAGGCCACGACCAGCTGAGTGGGCAAAAGTGTCAGAAGGCGGCAGAGATGCAGGAGGCCTTTGAAGGATAGCAGTAACCGTGGAGATGTGGGCAACAATAACATCTAATGTTGGAGAGTCGACTTCACCTAGAATTTGCTGACGAATCATATCGTAGGAGTCTGGTAGGCGAAGGAGATAACACACGACTAGGAGCTCTTGGAAATATTTGTGCTGGTCAGCAATGTCGGTAGAGAAGGGACGATGTTGTAAAACCTCTGCGCCAAGAGCCTGAACTTCTTAGTAATTTGCGGTGGGAGATAAGGAGGGGTATGCAAAGAGATCCGCATATAATGTGTAGATATGAGAGGTCTTAGCTCCCTTGGAGTAAAAAGTGGCAGGATGGTCCCAAACAGCTTTCACGGTTTTGTCATGACGAATGATGGGTGTTTCTCATCTGAAAGACTGTTAGCGAGCCAAGTGCAAACCAGAGAATCATTAGCATCTCAATCTTCATAGGCAGTAGAACCAACAACAGAAGGATCGTCAATCAGGTGATGTCGTTTGCGCTGAGATCACAACAAAAATTTAAATGAGACACTCAAATCCGGGTAGTTTGACCCGGTTAATTTGGACACAATCCCTATTGCCAGAGGAACTGGTCAAGACAATGGGAGTATTGGCAATGACATGAGAAGGTATGGGAGTATCCATATAGAAGGGACGGTTATCAGTGACATGAGAAGGTACCGGAAAGAAGCCGTGAATAGAAATTTGGAATAATTTGGCTCCAACCACTTATCATCCCACTTTTTATTTCACATCTTTCTCCATATTATCATCACAATACACATTTTTTTAGCAGATTTGAGTATGCTCTGGCGTATCAATAAATGTGTGAGAGTATCCAGGAGCATCCCAATTTTTTTTTATACAAGAAAAAGTTTTGAGAGTTTCAAGACGGATTTCCGGGTTTTCAAACTCAGAAATGTTTCAAATACAATAAATAAGGCCGCTGCGAGCATCCATGGTTCGTAATTAACAAGTAGTTTAGACTTTTGTCTGGTCGTTTGAAAAACATATCATGGAATCTGAAAGTTTTCTGGGGCTCCTTTTCAAAGAACTGGCCAAATGGCTCTAAAGTAGTTCCAACTCTCAAAAAATCCTGAAGCTACTACTACAAAACCAAAGCAAATAGAAAGTCTAAAATAAGATTAGGAAAAGGAAGATATATATATATATATATATATATATATATATATATATATATATATATATATATATATATATATATATATATATCTTTATTATATAATACAATATGCATATTTGGATCACACCATGAAACTCATCTGGACCGTCCGATTAAGCTCCATCAAATACGGGCCGTTGGATTCAAAGCAGGAGGTCTGCCTATAGCCTTTCCTCCAACTTCAGCACTGTTCATTCTCCCAAAAAACCCGATACCCGCAGTCCGCATCCCGTTCGTTCACTGTGTCGCCCTGTCGCCGGCGGCGGAGCCGCCGGCGGCCTGCCCGGCGCTCACCGGCGGGTTCCGCCGGGGGTTGTCCGGCGGCCAGCGGGCAGGGCCACCGCCGGCGATCACAAAAATATAAAGAAATCCTCTTATGGTGTAACCTGATTGACGAATCAATTCTAACTGTCCGATCTGGTTAGATCATAACTTCTCAGCCGTTCGATCACAAAAATGAATCATGACCGTCCGTCTATTTTTTTATAACTCTCCTATACCTAGGATAGTAGGGGGTCCTAAACCTATAATTTTATAGGGCTACTACCCTACAATTGGAAATTACCAGTTTACCCTTCAAATTTTGAGAAAAATTCAATCAGGTGAGACTAAAAGCCCACTAGCCCAGTCTGCATATAGCCGGCCCGCCCGGTCTGCTTATAGCCATGCCCGCTCTGCCTAGCCCGCCTCTTTGTCAAATTTCAAACGATGGTTTCCTCACCTATTATTTAAACCCAAAGAAGTGTGTTAAACCCACGATGTGGGATAAATAATTTGAAAGAAAAAAAACAATAAAAATCAAATTAAAAAAAGGCACCCGATGAGAATCGAATCGACAATCACCTAATTAGAAGTCAGACGCCTTATCCATTACACCATTAGCGCTTCTGCGTTTATTCTAAAAACTATATATTATTAATCAAGGTCATCAGAATCGAGATCCTACATGAGATCGTTTTGAGGTTGGATCGGATCGGACGGTAGGATTGGATCGAGGATCGCTTTACAAAATCTGGATCGATTTACAAGATTTGGATTCTAGGATCGTAAGATCCTATGATCCGGATCGCGATCCTGACAACAATATTTGATTAGTACATACATTCTCCATCCAACTACATATAAATAAAATAATTACAAAAAGTACAAAAAATAATTTAAAATATATAATAAAGTTTTTTTATAATATTTTTAATTAAAAAAATTACATGATAACCGCGGGGGGAGGGCGAAGCCCGCCGCTTGGGATTGGCGAAGCCCGCCGCCGCGGGCCGGATACTGTCGCGCGGGGCACGAGGGGGCTCGCGTGCACTATCACTCGTATATATATACATACTGTTGGGAATTGTGTCATACAATGTTTCTCAGGATTTGAAGAGGCATCACCAATCATGCTAAAGAACATAATGTATTTGATGTGTGCTTAAGTTCATGCATGCTGGTTGTCCTTGATTGGACATGTGAATAAAAAGAGGAAGTTGAAAGTCAAATAATTTGACTAAGGCAAAAACGTTGATACCGCTGAGACAGCTGAGACAGCTGAGAAGAATGTCTCAGCATAACTGCTGAGACAGCTGAGAAACTCAATGCAAAGCGTTGAGAGAAGTGTTGGTCTCAGCAAAACCGCTGAGACAGGAGATAGTCTCAGTTGTGAAGAAGAAAGCGTTGAGACTGTTGAGAAGAAACCGCTGAGACAGGAGATAGTCTCAGCTGTGAAGAAGAAACCGCTGAGACAGTTGAGAAGGAATCGCTGAGACAAAGCCAACAGAAATTCTCTAAGTCCAGAAGCGTTGAGTGAAGCAGGTTCACTCAACGCTTCTAATGAAGAGCCAAGTCAGCATGCGTTGAGTGACTTACATCACTCAACGCTTAATGAGTTCTGAAATTTTTCTAAGTTCAGAAAGTGATGACCACTGCTGACGTCACCAGAAGTCAACAAGTCAAAGTATTTCATGCCGTTGCGGGAAAGCTACAGCAACACCGGATGACCACTGCTGACGTTACCAGAAGTCAACAAAGTCAAAGTAGTTCATGCCGTTGCAGGAAAGCTACAGTAGCACCGGAAGCTACTATTTGTCATCTTCTGAGGGAGGTGACGCTCACCATCCTTGGCTGGGCCCACACTCAAATTGTGCCGTTGATTCAAATCAACAGATATAAAAGAAAAGAGAAAAGGAGATTAGAGTAAACAAACGAAAGAAAACGAAAAATAGAGGCGGTTGGACTTCATCTTCTCCGACGAGCTTGAAAGTCAAGTCCAATAGTGGAACCCAGCAGACAGAGAAAGATAGCTGAAGGTTTTCCAGTTCAGCAAGTTTGTTCTTTGCAGAACAAGGTGGCTGATTCATCTAATCAGCAAGGAGAGATAGCTGTGTGAAGGGCCGTCAGCCTTCAACAACAGATAGTTGTTCTTCAGTGCAACAAAGAAGCAGTTAGTTGTAGAAGAAGACAAATCTTTCTACAGCAAGAGGACTGTACTAATAGCTGCTCAGTCCAGCAAGGTAGACTCAGAGATTTATCTCTGAGTCAGTGTTTTAATTTATTTCAACTTCTTGATTAAATTTCTGTAGGATTCAGGTTGTCTGAATCTAAGCTGTAGGGCCTTTTGTGCCTGAGTTGTAGGTGACTAATTAGTCACTGAGGTAGGTGCCCTGCTGGGGTACTGAGGTAGGATCCAAGTATGGATCTAAGAGTAGGGCTGTCCTCCCAGCCTGAGTAGTAGGGCCTAGTGCCTGAGGTAGGTGACTGTTGAATCACTGAGCTGTATGTGACAAGTGTGTCACTAAGTTGTAGGTCTTGGAGGAGACTGAGTGTATGGCCTTTTGGCCTGAGGTAGGTGACAAGTTTGTCACTGAGCTGTAGGTGCCTGGAAGGGCACTGAGGTAGGTTCCTGGAAGGGTACTGAGCTGTAGGAGTGCTGCAACACTCTGAGAGTAGGGTCTTGTGCCTGAAATTGTAAGCCTGAGCTGTAGGCCTTAGAGATAAGGCTGAGGTAGGTGGTTTGTGGACCACTGAGCTATAGGAACACTGCAGGGCTCTGAGATAAAAACTTTTGTGGTTCTGAGGTAGGGTTCTGAAGAGAACCTGAGTGTAAGGCTGATGGCCTGAGGTGTAAGCTCTAAGGAGCATTTTGGAAGGAGTTTGTGCCTTGTCTAGCATATGTTAGAAATGTGGGAGGGAAAGTGGATGTACCCAGTTGGGGAACCACTATAAATATCTGTGTGTTTTGTTGTGTTGCTTGTTATTCTTTTATATTGCAAGTACTAAGGACAAGCTCTAGATCACTTAGTAAGAAAACAACAAAAAGACTTGGGAATTTTCAAAGACCTATTCACCCCCCCCCCTTTAGGTGACTAACTAACCTTAACTTAAAAACTTTCAAGTGGTATCAAAGGGAGGTTCCTCAAAAAAAATCTAACAATCCGAGTATACCTCCAATGTTAGCTATAAGATATAATTATGGGGTCAAGAATGAACTATAAGGAGCTAGGGGCCATGAAACTACCAATCTGCAGGAAGGAAGGATTTGGCCTCTGGAAGCAAAGGGTCAGACTGTTCATGGAAGCATCTGACCCTAGGATCTATGTAACAGTAGTGGAAGGTCCTGTTATCCCCACAAAAGCTTCCACCATAGATCCAACTCTGAGAGTGCCCAAGACATATACAGAGATGGACAAAGATGAGGTAATTATGTCTACCATGGACAAAAGAGCACAAAACATTATAGTCAGTGTCATTGATGTCTCAACCTTCCAAAATCTTGTACACTGCAACACCTCCTAAGGAAATGTGAGACACTCTTGTGGTCTACATGGAAGGCTCTGAGGAAGTTAGAGATGATAGGAAGTCCATGCTCAACCAAAAGTATGAGACTTTCAGACAAAGCAAATCTGAAAAAGTAGCTGACTGCTTTGAGAGGTTCTTTAGGACAGTTAATGAACTAAGAACCTATGGTAGGGTCTTCAACAACTATAAGTTGAATGACAAGTTTCTTAGATCTCTCACTAGAGATTGAGACACCAAGATTTGTGTCATTAGGGAAATGACTAAGCTGGCAGACACTCCTCCATCAACTTTCTTTGGAAAGTTGTTGTCCTATGAAATGCAGCTGGCTGCTAGACAAGAAGAGAAGGGGAGTCAATCCAAGACCAAGGATAAGACAGTGACCCTCAAGGCAGAAGCCCCAAGAAGGAGCAGAAGAAAGACTCCTTCTCCACCAAGGAGAGAATCTGAGTCCAGCTCAGAATTGTCTAGGATGAGTTCCTCAGACAACCACATGACTGATGAAGAGTTTGCAGCCTTCTACAGGAAATTTCAGAAGTTCATGAAGAAGAAGCACTGGGAGAGCAGACCCTCTTCATCATCTCATCACAGGAAGTCCTCCAAGAAGGACAGGTATGACCCTAAATCTAGTAAACAGATTTCATCTAATGTTATCTGTTATTTTTACAGCAAGGCTGGACATGTCATTGCTGGCAGCCCAGTCAGGAACAAGGAAGAAGATGAGAAGAAGAAGAAGCATCACCATCACCACAAGGATAGGAAGAAGGAGAAGTCCTTTGTGGTTAAGAAGGAGAAAAGCTGTACAGATTCTTCCTCCTCAGAATCAGAAGAGGATGAAGAAGCCTATATAGGGCTGATCTCTGTTGGTGCAGATCCAGAAGAAGAAGAGGAATATCCTGCTGCCAGGATAGGAATAAGGGCCCCTCTGTCACACTCTGACAGTGACAATGAGAAAGATGAAAAAGACTGTGGATGCCAAGGGCTGATGACAATAACTGAAGAAGAAAGAAGTGAGGTACATGCAGAATCATTCAAGGTACATCCTCTCTCCATTTCTTCATCTTTCTCTGACTATGAAACCAGTCCAAATACTGGTACATCTTCATCCTGTGATAAAGATTGCTCAGAATCTGAGACTGATGTCAATCAATTGATTGATAAATATGGACTGCTCCTAGATGCTCTAAAGAAGAGCAAAAATCTTGCTAAAAGGCAAACAAAGGAGATCGAAGTTCTCAAGCCTTATAAAACTCTTTATAACAATAAATCTATTGAGTTTTATAAGAAAAGTCATGAGGTGTTTGAACTCAAGAAAAGCCTTGAGTGTCAGACAAAGGTTCTAGAAAAAAAATGTAAACATATTAGATATCTAGAACAGAAATTAACTGAGAGATTGGGGATTGTGATTAACCCTTCTCGATCTCTTGGTATGTTGCCAAAAGCTCCAATTTGTCAAACCTCTGAGAAGCTGGATATTAATCACACAAATTATCAAGTCAAATCAAATATCTCTGATAAGTTGACAGTATTTCAAAAGGTGAATTCACCTTTTGAAATACTGTCAAGTTTGCACCTCCCCTTAAGGGTCAATCTAATGTGTGCTCTACCAGTGGGGTAAAGACACATGATCTAAGAAGGAGTGATGCTGTTCACTTTAGCCATAAAGTTCAAGATAAGTTCTTTAGATTTGGATCCAAATATCCTTTATCTAAAAAGATGAGAGAGACCACTAGATGACAAGCTCCAAAAATACAATTGGCTCATCTTGGACCAACTGTATTTAGTTCTTCAGCACCTTCACTAAGGAAGAAGGAAGCAGCATCATGGAATGCTCATCCAGCAAAATCTGGAGCTGCTCACATCTCTCATGGACAACAATTCTGTGATGTCCTGAAGAGAAGGTACAACATTCATAAATGTTGGTGCTGTGAGAAGGTGAGCCACTTTGTCATTGATTGTTGACACAAGCTGAATGTGGCTAGTGGACAGAAAGGTGCTCAGCCCAGGCAGAGAGTTGAGCAAAAGTTTTATAATGCTAACAAGAACCTAGGACCCAATAATTATTGGGTGTCTAAGGGTAAATGATTTTTTTTTTGCAGGATAGCCCAAATACCTGTCTAGATAAGACTTGGTATTTGGACAATGATGTTCCAGACAAATGTCTGGGACAAGATGATTGCTCAAGGAATATGCTCCATGTAAAACAATAAACTAAGGTTGAGGCTATTAAGTGTGTAATCCTCAAAAGCTAGAGGCAGTAAGCCTCAAGGTAAGTCTCTTTCTCTCTCTCTCTTGTATAGAGACTAAGTTTGCAAATTGATGAATTAAGTTAGATGCGCTTAGGATGAATCTAATCAAGCACACCAGTTAGAATACAATGATTCAATTATCTTTCATAATTATCTGCACTGTTAACTTATGCAGCCTTTACTCTAAGCTCAAATAACTTGTAAAGCAGTGCATAATTAGGTTGCTAATAAAACTGGCTTATTAACATGTTAGGTCTCCATTATATTTAGAATTGATAAAATATTTGAATAATGGTGGGACATATAGAATGTACATCCAGACAGTGAGAGAAACTATAAATTAATCAGACATTGAGTGAATGAAAGAAAAGCTGAGAGGTATAATAGAAACGCTAAATGCCTCTGTATCATAACAAGAAGCGTAAAGCAAGCCGTAAGACCTAAAAGTACCAATTTAAGCTAAAAATGTTTAATTGGTTAAATCTAATGATAAGGTAATTAAAGTTTTTCATTATAAATATAAAGGCAACAAAAAATGAAAAGTCACAACACTCTTAAAAGCCTTAACCCTAGCCGTCGAGACCGAAACCTTCTCGGCGTCTTGCCGCACTGGTTCAATGACGCCAAATATCACCAAGGAGCTCCAGGAGGGCTATGAAATTGTGAGGAATGGATTCAGTCATGCCTCACCAGATATTAAAGCAGTGTTAAGGATGATTGAGACCACAAGTTTGGAGTACACCCTTTTTGAACCCTCCACCATTCTTAGAGGAGAGGTAGTAGAATTCTTCTCAAATATTAAAGTGTCTTCTTCTCAAAACTCACTTAAGTCTAAGATTGAGGACATCAAGATTAAGGTAAACCCTAAGAGACTAGGCGAAGCCCTTCATCTACCATCCATCAACCCTAGCGAGGAAGAAGAACCCACCGTCACGGACATAAACAGAGCTCTCAAGTGGTGTGGATACAGTGATGCCAAACCTGGGTCTCTTAAGAGGAAATTCTTCAATCAGAGAGGTAAACTGTTAGTAGATATTGTAGGGAAAGCCCTTATCTGCAAACCTGGATCACATGACACAATCTTCAGGTCAATGTTTGATGTCATGACTAGGATAATCTTCAATAGGAAGACCTCTTGGTCTTCTCTCATCTACCAGAGAATAGTAGACTGTCTACACACTCCAAACATGGGCAAAATTCTTTCTTTGTACCTAGTGAACACCTACCCTGATACATTCAAGCAGGAGCATGGAGTGAAGATTCACTACTGAAAAGAATGGATATAAAGACATTGGATAGATTCACTAAGATCCTACCCAAGAGCCAACCTTCAACTACAAAGGACTCCTCAAGGGATAAGGGACAACAAGTTGCTGAAGTAGACAGTTCCTCCTGCTCTGAACCTGAGCTAGGAACTTCCCTCCCTGCTGATGTTGGTCTGCAGACAGACATATCCCTGAGTCTCTCATCTACAAACATTCAACTCCAAGATACTGTTGTGCATGTTGATAACATCCATGCCGGCCCTAGGTCAGGACAAATTTCAAAGAATGCTACTGAAGAAGTGGTTGCTGCCGAAGATGAGACAGATATGGCTGATACTGATGATGTAGCTGCAGTTGAAGTTATCCCTGCTACATAAGATAACCATGAGCCTCCTGAGACATTAGATACTTATCTTGATGGGTCAAGCCCAGAGAAGGATGCTCAGTCTGAGGGGGAGCATAATCAGATGAATTTGACAACCTTAGACCAAGTTGTCAGCAGATTGGTTGAGTCTGCACCCACTACAGGTAATACTCATTCCCTCTTTATTATCAGTGCTAATACAGCTTTAGCTAAGGAAATGACTCCTTCTATAGGTGTTGTAGGTGAGGGGAGTCTTCACAGATCCCTGCTCATGATGATGTCCCTCCATTAAATCAACCACCCACTACTCAAATCTTTAATGAGTTACTCCTAAAGCATCTCAAAGCACTCCTGGATGCTCAGACCACAACCCTCAAGGAGTATGTTGACCAATCAGTTGCCAAGCTAAGGGATGAATTATTAACTGAAGTCAAGGAAAGTAAAAAAAGAAACCTCTCACTTAAACAAACAGGTCACCACCTGGTTTGATATGGCTGGAA
This sequence comes from Platanthera guangdongensis, assembly GCA_039583875.1. Lineage (NCBI taxonomy): Eukaryota > Viridiplantae > Streptophyta > Magnoliopsida > Asparagales > Orchidaceae > Platanthera > Platanthera guangdongensis. The sequence continues at coordinate 31,551,582 of CM077162.1, read as the reverse complement.
CTGCTGGCATAAAGCTGACCACACTCATGAAATCCTTGGAAACAAGACAAAAATTCTCTGCAGCTGATATAGGATATGTCAAGAATTATGTGAGTGCAACTGATGAGGTGGTCAGGGGTGCAGCAGATCATGTAAATCAGCATGTCACCAATGTTGTTGTCCACTTTCTGGAGCAGACAATACTTCTGAAAAATGAGCTGCTTGCTGTCAAGAATTATGTGAATATTTCAATCTATATCAAGCAAAAATGAAGCCAACACCACCTTACTGCAAAAGACCATCTTTGAAGAAGGCAGAAAGGGGGAGAGCAGCCATGCTAAGACAACAGCACTCATTGAAGATCAAACCTTCAATGTAATTCAAGGCACCAGGGTGGCACTGCACCTGCCCCTCCTGGATAAAAAGAGGCCAGAGGACCTAGACTTCCCAGCACAAGCTAGAGTTGCACATGATGCACAACTTACTGCCAGAAGAAAAAGGGAAGGAACTCAGATGGCTGAAGAGTTCATGACAAAGAGGAGAGCTGAGAACAGAGATGATCCAGATCATGAACAACTAAGTGATGCCTCTGAATCCATCATTATCAATGCTTGGGTAAGACATACACAAATCTTAAAGAATATTGATAGTGTATATCATTCTGAGGAATAGATAAAGCATTTGGAAAGAAATTCCCCAAGGAAAAGAGTATTCAAACAAAATCTGGTAAGAAAGAGCAACCCTAAGAAAATGCCTCTCAGATATATTCCAAAGCCATTCCTTTACTTCAAACGACAGGAGAACAAAGTTGAAAACTTGAAGAAGACTGCTGCTATCAAGGATGCTGATTCAAGTTCATCAAAGAAGAGCTAATATGAGGCTGCAAGACTTAGGGTTCTTTAAATATTTAATCAATGTCTTGTAATGAATATCAATAGTGTAGCAATATCAATTCTCTATCAATGAAATTAATATGAGTTGTCCCTAACTATTTTGATGTGATAAATGTGCATGCAATTCTCATTTATATATCTGTGATTAATGAAAATGCTGCTCTTTCATAGATATCTTATAATCACAAGTTTTGTCTACTGTTGTTTGGCTAAGGCTCTCTAAATTAGTTAATGATTAGATATATCTTAATCCTAATGTTTACCTTGTCAATGATTAATAAAGCTTTTGTTGTTAATCATACTATTACATTGTTAATGATTGATAATTCACCAGTACTATTGGTTATTCAATCATAGTGTTAAGCCATCTCATCTAGAGAGAGTTATCATATACTGGGATGGCTAGTTGTCATGATAATGTCTCGTCAGGCCTATCATGATACTTTTTTTGTGTTGATGCACCTTAGCATGGATGTGTGTTTTGCCTTCTTCAAATAGGGGGAGATTGTTGGGAATTGTGTCCTACAATGTTCCTCAGGATTTGAAGAGGCATCACCAATCATGCTAAGAGGCATAATGTATTTGATGTGTGCTTAAGTTCATGCATGTAGATTATCCTTGATTGGACAAGTGAACAAAAAGAGTAAGCTGTAAGTCAGATAATTTGACTAAGACAAAAGCGTTAAGACCGCTGAGACAACTGAGACAGCTGAGAAGAATGTCTCAGCATAACCGCTGAGACAACTGAGAAGCTCAATGCAAAGCATTAAGAGAAGTGTTGGTCCCAGCAAAATCGCTGAGACAGGAGATAACCTCAGCTGTGAAGAAGAAAGCGTTGAGACAGTTGAGAAGAAACCGCTGAGACAGGAGATAGTCTCAGCTGTGAAGAAGAAAGCGTTGAGACAGTTGAGAAGAAACCGCTGAGACAGGAGATAGTCTCAGCTGTGAATAAGAAACCGCTGAGACAGTTGAGAAGGAACCGCTGACACAAAGCCAGCAGAAATTCTCTAAGTCCAGAAGCGTTAAGTGAAGCAGGTTCAGTCAACGCTTCTAATGAAGAGCCAAGTCAACATGCGTTGAGTGATTTAACATCACTCAACGCTTAATGAGTTTTGGAATTTTTTTAAGTCCAGAAAGTGATGACCACTGCTGACGTCACCAGAAGTCAACAAGTCAAAGTATTTCATGCCGTTGCGGGAAAGCTACAGCAGCACCGGATGACCACTGCTGACGTCACCAGAAGTCAACAAAGTCAAAGTAGTTCATGTCGTTGCGGGAAAGCTAAAGTAGCATCGGAAGCTACTATTTGTCCTCTTCTGAGGGAGGTGGCGCTCACCATCCTTTGCTGGACCCACACTCAAATTGTGTCATTGATTCAAATCAACAGATATAAAAAGAAGAGAGAAAAGAGGATTAGAGTAAACGAACGAAAGAAAACGAAAAATAGAGGCGGCTGGACTTCATCTTCTCCGACGAGCTTGAAAGCCAAGTCCAGCAGTGCAAGCCAGCAGGCAGAGAAAGATAGCTGAAGTTTTTCCAGTTCAGCAAGTTTGTTCTTTGCAGAACAAGGTGACTGATTCATCTAATCAGCAAGGAGAGATAGCTGTGTGAAGGGCCTCCAGCCTTCAACAGCAGATAACTGTTATTCAGTGCAGCTGAGAAGTAGTTAGCTGTAGAAGAAGACTAATTCCTTCTACAGCAAAAGGGCTGGACTGATATCTGCTCAGTCCAGCAAGGTAGACTCAAAAATTTATCTCTGAGTCAGTGTTTTAATTTATTTCAACTTCTTGATTAAATTTCTGTAGGATTCAGATTGTCTGAATCTGAGCTGTAGGGTCTTTTGTGCCTGAGTTGTAGGTGACTAATTAGTCACTGAGGTAGGTGCCCTGCTGGGGTACTGAGGTAGGATCCAAGTGTGGATCTGAGAGTAGGGTTGTCCTCTCAGTCTGAGTAGTAGGGCCTAGTGCCTGAGGTAGGTGACTGTTGAGTCACTGAGCTGTAGGTGACAAGTGTGTCACTGAGTTGTAGGTCTTGGAGGAGACTGAGTGTAGGGCCTTTTGGCCTGAGGTAGGTGACAAGTTTGTCACTGAGCTGTAGGTGCCTGGAAGGGCACTGAGGTAGGTACCTGAAAGGGTACTGAGCTGTAGCAGTGCTGCAACACTCTGAGAGTTGGGCCTTGTGCCTGAAGTTGTAGGGCTGAAAAGCCTGAGCTGTAGGCCTTATAGATAAGGTTGAGGTAGGTGGTTTGTGGATCACTGAGTTATAGGAGCACTGCAGGGCTCTGAGGTAGGAACCTTTGTGGTTCTGAAGAGAACCTGAGTGTAAGGCTGAGGGCCTGAGGTGTAAGCTCTGAGGAGCATTTTGGAGGAGTTTGTGTCTTGTCTAACATAAGTTACAAAAGTGGGAGGGAAAATGGATGTACCCAGTTGGGGAACCACTATAAATATCTGTGTGTTTTGCTGTGTTGCTTGTTCTTCTTTTATATTGCAGGTACTAAGGACAAGCTGTAGATCACTTAGTAAAAAAACAGTAAAAACTTAGGAATTTTCAAAGATCTATTCACCCCCCTAGGTGACTAGCTAACCTTAACTTAAAAACTTTCACATACATAGTGTTAATTTACAGAACCTCCCCTGGGAGTTTGCATAATTACAGGTTGGACATTTACCATCCTCTCTAAGTTTCCTCAGTTTACAAAAATGTCCCTTCCGTTAGAAATATAGATGAAAATGATAAAATCAACAAAAATATTTCAATTTTATCTTTTTATAATGATTCTAGTTTCATTACAAATGGTAAAATGTAACACCCTCTTTTCAATGTAGAGTTATTACAAAGGATAAAATTGGAATATCATAAAATAATTTGACAAATTTGATGGCTTTCCATTTATACCTCTAAATACAAAGGTCACATTTTTCAATGTTGAGTCGATACAAATGGTAAAATTAAATATGATAAAATAATTTCGCTAATTTTATCATTTGCTATCATATTACTAACAAAAGGGACATTTTTGTAATATGTGAAAACTTAGAGGGGGAGGTAAATGTCATTTGCCGTCATAAAACTTAGTGGGACATATTTCTACAAATGCTAAAATTGAAATATCATAAAATAATTTGACAAATTTGATCGCTTTCCATTTATATCTCTAAATATAAAGGTCAAATCTTTGATGTAGAGTCGATACAAAAGGTAAAATTAAATATCATAAAGTAATTTGGCTAATTTTATCATTTGCCATCATATTTCTAGCAGAAGGGGCATTTTTGTAATATGTGAAAGTTTAGAGGGGGAGGTAGATGTAATTTCGAAAGATAGAGGGGTGCAACTTGTAATTATGCAAACTCCCAGGGGAGGTCCCGGTAATTAACCCTATATACAACACTCTAAGCCTTTATCCCACTATACTTGAGTGCTATGGAGAGCGGAGGTACATTGGCGTTGAAACCCTAAAGCTTGTGAAAGGAGAAGTTGAGGGAAGGGGGAAGAGGAAACCCTAGAGGGAGAAGAGAGGTTAGAGAGAGAGAAAAATTTAGAAAGAGTTGCTTAATTCAAACACAAGACAAGGCCCCCCCCCCCCCCCCCCCCCCGAAGAGCATGGGTGTAAATACCCGTTACAACTAAATACACGCAATATTAAACATATAAAAATGACTACACCCTTAAACATAAAAGAAAGACTATATAAAATATTAATTAGCTAGATAATTGATGAGGGACCATAACATGTGGTGGGCTAAATGGATCTTTTGTCGCCATTGTGCCCTATCTACCTATATATATAATTTTGATGTGCAACTTTTATAATTTAATTAAGTTTTCATAATTATAGATGCTCTTCAACACGGGTGGACGTGGGATTCTACTGCCAGAATGCTGGCCATTCAGAAGCCGAAGACAGTCTCGGAACAAAAATTGGATTCAAGCAAACTGCAGAGCCTCGTCGAATACGTATTCCATCTCGAGCACTGATCTGCATTCTTCATTCTTAGATGAGTTTTTGAAATTTTGTGCCGGCTTTCCTTAACATCATGCCTGCTGTCCCATTCATGGCTAAAATTTTAGAGTCCTGTAGTTTTGCTTAGTAGGTTGAAATGTATTTGATCTGTAGGTGATTTATTTTTGTCCATGATTTATATGAATTTATGAAATCTAAGCACTCAACCTAAACTTAATTTGGTTATAGATGGAGGGTCCAAGCAAGTCTAGTTGATTGTCAAGAGGGTTAAGCGCAAGCTCGACAATTGCCGAGTCGGTTAAGCGCCAGTTTGAGGGTCGTCGCGTGGGTTAAGCACAAGTTTGAGGGTCGCCGGGTTGGTTAAGCACAAGCTCAACGATCGCCACATTATCCTAACCATTTTGAGGCGACTTCATGAGTTGTCATTTCCAGTTCTTCTGTGTCCAGTGCTGCATAGATCTTAAACTTTCAGTGTGCGCATCATCTTGAACAGATTTTTTCCATTTTTCCTACCCAATCCTTCTGAGTTGGACCATATTTACCCTAAAAGCACAATAATTAAGATTCATTGTGCTCGGTGTAAGAATACATTTCATGGTAATTTATCCATCAATACAAGTGTCATTAATTTGCTTTAGTTTTCATTTCTTGAAGTCTCTAACTCTCTATATACCTAGCCTTAACCCTTTGTATCCTCCTTCAATTGTGCTGAGGTTATTAAGTTTTTTTGCTCCCCCCATATTATTTTTTTTCTTCTTCTTCTACCTTCCGCTCCACTTCTCCTTCTTCAACGTCGTTGTACCAGCACTCCATCGGGTTGTGAATGCAGTGCGAAAGTGATATTATGTTCTTCTTTTCCTTGCAATTTCCTTGCAATGTCATTCCTGGCTATCTATGTTCTTACAAGGAACTCACTGTTGATTGAGTTTCCGAAGCTTCTTTGTTCAGAAGAAAGGTTGATTTGGTTCGTGATTGTTTGGATTGCATCTGTTTCATTACATTTTTTGGACCTAAAGTACAAGATTTCTATAGCGAGTATCGTCGAAATAGTGCATCTTCTTCAATCTGGTTTTCTGAGCTCAAGAGCGGCTTCTCGTCGTCCAGTTTCTATGATTTTTTTTAAATTCGAATAGTTGGCATGTTAATGTGCATCAACTTGCATGGTGGTAAAATGAGCGGTGAGAAATTATGATGAAAAAATGAGTTGTGAAAACTTATTTGAAGAATTTTATTTTGTATTTAGTCATAAGAATAATTAGCAAAATAATCTCTTTATTTGAATACACGCACACGCACGCACACACATGCACCAACACCCACCCTCACCCACACACGCACCCACACATGCACACACACACACACCCACACACGCCCACACACCCACGTGCACAAACACCCACGCACTCACGCACTCATGCATGCACGCATGCACTTCCTCCCTCCTCCCCCCTCTCTCCAATGCTTGTTAAGATAATTTCCTCCTAAGTGTGAAAGAGGCTAGCCAACTTTGAGCATGCTTTTCAAGCATGTGTTTCATGACAAGTATGAAAAAGATTAGCCGTCTTTGACCTAGAAATCAGCATGTGCTCTTAAAGGAAGTTTCTAGGAAATTGTCCAAAGAAAGCTTCATGTCAAATGACATGTGTTTTTGACCGAGGGAAACTTCATTCACATGTCATCTACCACATCTACCTCCTTGATTTTGGTCCTATAAATAGGGATGACTGAGGAGGGGTAAGGCATCCACTTCTCTCCAAACTCAAGTATTGAAAGATTTCTAGAGAGGCTTTTGCGGCGATCGTCTTAATTTGGGAGAGCTTTCGGACGTCGTTGTACGACGTTGACGAGCAGTACTTCACCTACATGGATTGGATCTGGAGCAGATTTGGGCAAGAATTCAAAGAGGCATATTGGAGAGGATTTGTGTAATCCGTCTTGTCCGCCGCTGTCGGTAACTTGCAGTTTTTCTGTTACTATTTATTGTATTGTGTAGTGTGAAGCTGATGAAGATCCTATAAGGATAGAGGAGGGAAAGGCTTGTAATTGTCTATTGTTTCATACATTTTAGTGACGACTTTTCGGGTTGGACTCCGATCGTTCCATGGTTTTCACCCCATTGGGTTTCCACGTTAAATCTCTGTCACTTTTATTATTCTTGTTTTGTGCTGTGTTTGTGTATCAGCATATCGCTAAGCAGTCGTGCAAGTAATTGCTCGAACTAATTTGCAGGTGCTCTGGTCGGGCTTGCGTGCTCTCTAGCCCAACAAGTGGTATCAGAGACAGGTTCATTATCAGAGCAGTTATCAGGCTGACCTGTCTGAGATTCGAGACGAGTCGTTTAGATATTCCGGGTTTGTGATCGGGTGCGGTAGGTGACGACTATTAGTCTGCTCCCTATCCTCTTTGATTCCTTTCTTTGAAATAGTCGGCTTAGAGAACTGAGGTCAGTCCGATCACTGACAGAGCATGATGGAGTCTAATTCAGGTTCAGACTCTGAGCAAATAGTGAAACTAAACAGCGCAAACTACCACCAGTGTCACTTACTGATGGATGATCTTGTCTATGTGAAGGGCTGACATGCTCCTATATTTGAGGAGATGCCTAAAGACACAGATCCAAATAAGTGAAATGTGGAGCATCGAAAACTATATGAATTCGTCAGACGGTTCGTAGAGCCGAACGTCTATAACAATGTTGCGAGTATCGTTGATGCAAAGATCCTTTGGAAGACTCTCGAGACGTTGTATGCTAAGAGTACTAACATCAACAAGCTATATCTACTAAAGAAGCTTGGAGAGTTCAAGTATAGAGATGACTCACCCATCTTGGATCATGTGAACGAGTTTCAAGGTATTATTGACCAACTTATTGCTATGAAGGTGACATTCGAGGACGAGGTCAATGCACTGTGGCTGCTGAGGTCTCTTCCAGACTCTTGAGAGATAGTAAGAGTTTCTCTAATCAACTCCTCTCCTGGTGGCATCATCACTATGAAAATTACTAAGAGTGGCATCCTGAACGAGGAAGTGAGACGGAAGTCTCAAGGACATTCAGACTCTTCTTCACGAGCTGATGTCCTCTATACTGAGTCCAGGGGGAGAGGTAGGAGCAAGAGCGGGGGAAGGAATAATGAGAGGAGCCAAAGCAGAGGTAAGTCAAGGTCCCGCTACCAAATGTGGAGTGTCACTACTGTCACAAGAAGGGTCATATTCAGAAGTTTTGTTATACTCAGAAGAATGACCAGAAGAAGAAGGGAGAGTTCTCAAATGATAAGTCAGATACGCATACGACTGTCACCGTCTTTACAGAGGAGGAGGATGTCGTCATTGTTGGAGATGATGTCACAGCTGCACTTTCGTGCGATGATAGGAGCTGGATTGTGGACAGAGGTGCTTCTGCACATGTCTCTCACAACAGAGAGTTGTTTGTCACTTACACGACTCATGACTGTGGAGTGCTTAGAATGGGCGACGATGACACGTCTAAAGTCATCGGGAGGGGAGACATGCACCTGAAGATGAGCACAAGAGGTTTGCTGATTCTGAAGGATGTGCGACATGTACCCGACATTCGTTTCAATCTAGTTTCAATTGGAAAGCTAGGTGATGAGAGACACTTAAGTGTCTTTGGTGGAGATTTTTGAAAGCTTATCAAGAGGTCGCTAGTAGTAGCCAGAGGTTATAGAGATACTGGTCTATACTACATGGAGGGGACGCCTAAAGCTGTACATGCCAACACTGTCAGAGATGGTGTATCCACATCTCTATGACATAGGATGCTGAGTCACATTAGCTAGAAGGGTCTAGGATGTCTCGCTGAGAAGAAGATTATATCTGATCTATCTATGGATCAGTTGGAGAGATGTGACCACTACATGACTGAGAAGTAAAATAAAGTATCTTTTCAGAGCCACACTTCCACCAGGAGATCCGAGCCACAAGAGCTCGTACATACTGATGTTTGTGGGCCACTGAAGGTCCAGACGAGGGGATGATCGTCTTACTTTATGACATTCATTGGTGATCATTCAAGAAAACTTTGGGTCTACGATATTAAGACCAAAGATGAGGTTCTCGAAACTTTTCGAAAATTCCATATTGAGGTGGAGAGGTAATCCGGGAAGAAGTTAACGTGCATCAGGTCCGATAACGGGGGAGAGTATATTAGTCCCTTTGATGAGTACTGTAGAGAGCAAGAGATCGGACATGAAAAGATCCTGCCCAAGACGCCGCAGCTGAATGTCGTGGCTGAAAGAATGAATAGAACATTGATGGAGAGGATGCGATGTTTGCTATCTGAGTCAAAGCTACCTGACATGTTTTAGGGTGAGGCTTTATATACAGCTGCACACGTCATCAACCTCTCTCCCAGTTATGCATTACACGAGGATGTTCCTAATAAGGTCTGGTATGGGAAATACCCTTCATATAGTCACTTGAGGGTCTTTGTCTGCAAGGCCTTTGTGCACGTCCCTCAGGACGAAAGATCGAAGTTGGATTCCAAGACCCGACAATGCATATTTCTGGGATATGGACGTAGTGACGAGCTTGGCTATAGGTTCTTTGTTCTAGTTGAGAAGAAACTTATACGCAGTCGTGATGTTGTATTTTGTGAGGATCAGACTATTGTTGATCATAAGAAGGCGGAGAAGGCCGACTCTCACACTGATACAAAGTCTCCTATGATTAGAAGTGACGATACTGAGGAGGCTGCAGAGCCTGAGCCGATACAGGGCACTGAGCCACTTCCAGATCACGAGGACGCTATTGATGACGAGCCTACAAAGGACATCACTGATGATGTGCATATACCAGCAGCTGAACTCGCTCCACGAAGGTCTGATAGAGTCAGACACCCATCTTTGAGATACTCCACTAATGTGTATATTTTGTTGACTGATGCGGGGGAGCCCGAGCACTTTGAAGAGGCGATGCAGAGCTCGGAGAAGAAAGAATGGATGGTTGCTATGCAGGAGGAGATGTAGTCTCTACATGAGAACCACACTTATGATTTGGTGAAATTGCCTAAGAGCAAGAAGGCTCTGAAGAATCGGTGGATTTTCAGAATAAAACAGGGAGACCCCTCAACACCACTCAAATACAAGGCCAGATTAGTGACGAAGAGTTTCAGTCAAAAACAAGGAGTTGATTTCGATGAGATCTTCTCTCATGTTGTGAAGATGTCTATTCAGGTTGTTCTTGGCCTTGCTGCGAGGCTAGACCTGGAGTTCGAATAGATGGATGTCAAGACCGTCTTTTTGCATGATGATCTTGAGGAGGAGCTTTATATGGAGTAGCCTGAAGGTTTTAGGGTGAAAGAGAAGGAAAGCCTAATCTGTCGCCTGAAGAAGAGTTTGTATGGCCTGAAGCAGGCCCCGCGACAGTGGTATAAGAAGTTCCATGCTTTTATGGGGGAGATTGACTTCAGGAGGACCACCCTTGATCACTGCGTGTTTATAAAGCAGTATGCTCCAGAGGATTTCATCATCTTACTCCTCTATGTTGACGACATGCTGATAGTTGGGAGGAGCACTGCGCGCATTGTCGAGCTGAAGCGGCAGTTGAGCGCCACGTTTGCGATGAAGGACTTGGGAGCTGCGAAGACCATCCTAGGGATGCATATTCGGAGAGATAGAGTCTCCAAATTACTTTGGTTATCGCAAGAGAGATATACCAGGAAGGTGCTACAGAGATTTAGTATGGATCAAGCAAAGAGGGTGAGCACGCCGCTTGCAGCTCACTTCAGATTTACTGCTGACCAATGCCCAAACAAACTTGAGGAGAAAGAGGAGATGTAGACAATCACTTATGCTTCTGCAGTTGGCAGTCTTATGTACGCGATGGTATGCACCCGCCCTGATATAGCACATGCGGTTGGCACTGTTAGTAGGTTTCTCTCCAACCCCGGGAGAGAGCATTGGAACGCTGTGAAGTGGATTCTAAGGTATCTACATGGAACGTCAGACTTTACGTTAAAGTTCAGAGGTAGTGAGCCAGAGCTACTGGGCTACATTGATGCTGATATGACTGGAGATTTGGACTCGAGAAGATCGACTTCTGGGTACCTGATCTTGTTTGCAGAGGGAACTGTGTCGTGGCAGTCTAGACTGCAGAAGTGCGTCGCACTGTCTACTACGGAGGCAGAGTTTATAGCAGTCACTGAGGCAGGAAAAGTGCTTCTTTGGATGAAGCGTTTCATCAAGGAGTTGAGTTTCACTCATGAGCGCTACATACTCCTATGCGACAGTCAAAATGCAATTTATTTGGGGAAGAACCCTACCTTCCACTCGAGGTCCAAGCATATTGACACGCAGTATTATTGGATACGCGATACTCTAGACCAGAAAGAGCTGGATTTGCAGGTGCACACGGATGACAATGGAGCAGATATGCTTACGAAAACTTTGTCAAAAGGGAAGTTTGATCATTGTGTGATGATCGCTGGCATGACAGTTCCCTCCACATAAAGCAAATGGGAGAATAAGTTGTTGTGTACAGTTCCCATCCTTTGTGGAGAAAACCGTTGAGTTTGAGTCTCATTAACTCGAATTTGGAGTTGCTGATCGAATGCGGAGACATGTTAATGGAGGACCTGGCGGGAGACAGATTAAAGACTCTGAGGAAGATTGTCAGAATGACAAGTTTTCTTCACTTAGTCGAAAAGGTGGATATTTCTTATGATAATTTCCTCCTAAGTGTGAAAGAGGCTAGCCAACTTTGAGCATGCTTTTCAAGTATGTGTTTCATGACAAGTATGAAAAAGATTAGCCGTCTTTGACCTAGAAATCAACATGCGCTCTTAAAGGAAGCTTCTAGGAAATTATTCAAAGGAAGTTTCTTGTCAAATGACATGTGTTTTTGATCGAGGGAAGCTTCATGGAAGTTTCATCCACATGTCATCTACCACACCCACCTCCTTGATTTTGACCCTATAAATATGGATGAAGGAGGAGGGGTAATGCATCTACTTCTCTCCAAACTCAAGTATTAAAAGATTTCTAGAGAGACTTTTGCGGCAATCGTTTTAGTTTGAGAGAGTTTTCGGACGTCGTTGTACGACATTGACGAGCAGTACTTCACCTACACTGATTGGATCTGGAGCAGGTTTGTGTAAGGATTCGAAGAGGTATATTGGAGAGGATTTGTGTAATCTGTCTTGTCCGCTGCTGTCGGTAACTTGCAGTTTTTTGTTACTATTTATTGTATTGTGTAGTGTGAAGCTGATGAAGATCTTATAAGGATCGATGAGGAAAAACCTTGTAATTGTCTATTGTTTCATACATTTTAGTGACGGCTTTCCGGGTTGAACTTCGATCATCCCGTGGTTTTCACCTTATTGAGTTTCCACGTTAAATCTCCGTGTTACTTTTATTATTCTTGTTTTATGCTGTGTTTGTGTATCGGCATACCGCTAAGCGGTCGTGCAGGTACTTGCTCGAACTAATTTGCAGGTGCTCTGATCGGACTTGAGCGCTCTCTAGCCCAACAATGCTCTCTCCAATTCTGACGCCCCTCTCCCTCTATTTCTTAATATTAATTTTTGATGTTAACATATAAATATTTCTTATATCATTTTTATTCATAACAATAATGTAATTATAGTGGAGAGCTATGGCGATTTGAGGTTTCAACCTCGCATCAATATTTCTCTGGCCTGCTCCAAATTTAAATCACACGTGCTACAGATCTTCAACACGTGGCAACTGCAAATGTGAAAAAAAAATTCCACCATTTTCGAGTATTTAGGTTTTGCGAGCTCTCGTATCTTTTCGGCTGACGTTGCTTAAGGCTCTGTTTGGGACAGCTCTGGAGGATTGAAAAACTACTGTCCGGATAGAGCTGTTTTAAAATAGATCTCTGGGAGCAGTTTTGAAAAGCTGCAGAGTGTTTGAGTGTTCTATGCAGAAGTGCGCTCGGAATCGCCGGAGGAAGGACGTCGGGGGCTCGGAATCGCCGGAGGAAGGCCGTCCGGCCTCTAACTGAAGAAACCATTAGATTTTCAAAACCTGTGAGAGAGAAAACTATTTTGCAGGAGCAGAAGCTGGGGGGGGGAGATTTCTGAAAAGCTGCAAAACAGCTCCAGATTTTTGAAAAGCTCTTCACAAGGAGCTGTCCCAAACACACATAAATCAACTCTGTCGGCTGGAATAGAGATTTTCCAGCCGCCAGAGCTGCGCCAAACAGACCCTAAGAGATCTCAAAAACAAAACTAGTTAATCATTTGTAAGAAAAATACAAAATATATCTTTGTTATTTAAAAGGCGATTGTTAACCCCAACTTGTTATTGGGCTGGTCGCACCCCAAAATTTCATAATTTTTCGTGTCTTTTCGAAATACGTCTTGTACATGCAATTTTATTAAAAGTGTTCAACACTAAAGTTGTAGATCACGAGATCTACAACTTTTTTGTTGATCACTTTTCCTACAAATGCATGTACACGGCGTACTTTGGAAATATGTCCATATTTTACGCCTTTCAGAAATACGCCTTGTACATGTAATTTCAGGAAAAGTGTTCAACACGAACGTTATAGATCTTGTTGAGATCTATAACTTTTGTGTTGAACACTTTTTATGAAGTTGCATGTACAAGACATATTTCGAAAATACTAGAAAAATTAGGAGATTTTGAGGTACAACTAGCCAATAACGGATTGCGGTTAACAATCGTCATTTAAAAATTGACTAACAATAAAAAAATTAATTTTATTGTTTGGATGAATTATTTTAGGGCGGAATTGATTTTTGGGTCCAAGTCATTGATATTCAAGTAATCCTAAAAACTGTCATATTATGTTTACCTCGTGCTGTCGATATTGAGATAGCTTTCGAGAATCCATGACTTGATTTTGACCTGAAAAATTAAATCGTCAATTTTTACCTCCCCTCATCGATTTTTGCAGAATATAGCATTTTTGCTAGAACACTTGTTATCGAGCGGGCGCGCATTTTTGTCTCGGAGCGCGTTTTTCGCCTGGCCCGGCCTGGGGGAAGCGCACGTCAGGGCACAAAATCGCGTCAGGAGGAAAACACGTGCCAGGGGACAAACACGCGCTCGATAGAATACGAGTCTGGGTGGAAAATGGGCGCCCGCTTGATAATGGGGCAACATTCGATTGAAGGGTTTTTAAGGTTATTGAAATATCCATGTTTTTAGACTCAAAAATCAATTACTCTATTAGAACTGAAGCAAATCAATTCAAATGGTGGCATGAACTGATAAAAGAGGCAGACAAAAAAAATGACTCAAACTACATAAGAACAAATAAAATGACTCAAAAATATATATAAAAAAGGGCATCCCTGTGCAGCGAGGGTCTGGGGAAGAGTCCCCCCGAGGGTAAAATATAGACAAATCTTACCATAAGCCATTCGAATAAATGCAGATGGATCCTCTGTATGTATTCAAATGATATTCACATCAATGTTGCTCGCATGTGAGCGCACAAATAGCCCGCTCATTCTCGAACAAAACTAGAGCATGGCTCTTATTATTCACCTCGAAGATTTTCATGCCGACATTCGTTCCGCGAGCCTCAATATGAGATGTGTGATCACCGACTGTGATATCATGTGCTGGGCATACGGATCCTTTTCGTGGGAGCGCAACAATATCGGTGGTTTTGGGGGCATTACTGTTGAGGGATTAGGGTTGGATCCTTCATACTTATGTTGAGCTCTTGTATGGTTAATTAGATTTAAAATAAGGTACACATCAATGCCGCTCGCACGCTCTCCCTACTTAGGGTCTGTTTGCCTCATCGTTTTTGCTCCATTTCATTGGTGGAAATGCCACCGCTAAAAAATTTATCTGGTAACCCTTAAATTCCATCGGTCACCGCTTCATTGCAAATGCTCTCATTCACACCACTTCACTTCTCATCGTCCAAACAAAAGACTCTTAAGACGCCTAAGACTATGAAATTTTTGATGTGGGGACTAGTCCGCTCTATTAGAAAATAGCATGATGTGATTGGATTACATATTTTATTGATTAAGACTCCGTTTGGGGGAGACTTATTTTCACCGGTCAAGCAGTTATGACCGCATGAACCAGACCTTAATTGATTAAGTCCCTCCAAACAGAGCCTAAATAGATAATTGTAGCCAGGGAGACTTCCCCAAAAGCAACATTTTGGTCCAAATTGCTGCCATGGTCATCTTGACGTTGCCAAGCATTAGTGATAACTAAGGCTCCGTTTGGTACTGTGGTTGCGGTCATGAACGCATGAGTTAAAACGTCATTCGTTAAGGATCACCTAACAAGCATCATCACTGTGCCAAACGGAACCTAAATGATTAATGAGATAAAACTTATCGTCGAAGTACACAAGACTATATGGGTTACCCGTTGTAAATTTTGATACAATTAGGACCCCCATCCCCTGCCTGGTCGAGCGCCATCATGCACCTAATATGACACTGGCCTCTTTATTTACATGTCTAGGTAGCCCTGCTAGTGACAATTTTTGTAATAATGATTTATGCTTACTCTTGCCTATATAAGAAAATGGAAAGGAGTCTTAGGAATAGCTTTTGACATATAGGTTTTGATCTTTTATTTGGAGGGTATTCAAGAGAAAACAAGCCCTTAGAAACAAGGCATGACCGTGTGAGCATGCCTCATGAGTTTGTATATTGTTTTCTATTTTTAGTGCAATCAATTTCTTGCCCACATTTCAAATTTATATTTTAGCATCACTCTTGCATGCACAATCTTTAGTCTCTAAGCCATGGTGTACTCTCTTTTAATTAGGCAACATAGTTGGGTCTAATCCGCTCTGATACCACATTATAAGTTATACATCTGATCTAAACAAAATGATTGTGTGTGAGAGGGTTGGGAATTAACATTGATGGGGTTCTCCTGAATTTTCTAAGTTAAATCGGAAAGGTTTTCGGCCAAGAACACGAGAGCAAATAAACCCTACCAGACGAGCCGCACAAAAAAAGCTGCGCTCACTCAAAAGGCCCAAAACACCCGAGAAGAGGGAAAAACCACACGCACGCACCCCCTCCAATGAGATGGGACAACGCGCACGACACGCGCTGTCGCACGCATGAGCGCAAGCGCGCCAGCACAACGCACACGGTGCGGAAGCGCGCCCAACGTGACCGTGCGCGCCGTGCGGCAGCGCACCCAACGCGACCGCGTGCGCGCGTCCGTCGGTGGCCACCGTCGCTGCCGGCGACCCCCCATCTCCGGCTGCCTCTACCGCCGCCGGCCACCACCGTCGTCGGGCACCTTGCTCGGGTCGCCCGAACTGTCGTGGGGGGGGGGGGGGGGGGCACTTCTGTCATTTCGCTAAATTGGTGATCCAGGTGACCGAAATAGAGCGACGTCATTCACCAACACAAATTATTTCTCAGCTCAATTACCACCATGACCCTGCAGAAAACTATAAATAGGCCTCAGACCTTCATTTGAAGACAAACAACTTCAGAGACAAGAAAGAACTCTGAGGCTTTCCGGCAAGATAATGGACTTAGGCCGATTCTCCGCTCAGGATTTCTCTCCGCTCTTCTCCTTGCGTTAATGCTTCAACACGCTCCAAGTCACGTCAACAGCCTCCACGAGATCGCTCCCATCAAGGCTCTGCATCTTCGAGAGCGCTCCCTTCAGAAGCTCCGTGGACGTAGAGAATTTTCCAGCTGAAACGCTCTCATCAAGGTTCCGACTTCCGCGAGCTAAACAACATTCCGAGGCTGGTGCGCTTCTATCGAGGCTCCAAGGACTTAGTCATTTTTCCTCATTTTTGTTCTCTGCACCTGTAATGGAGTTGCGACCCTCCCTCCGAGATCAAATTAAAGTTTGTAAAACTCCGAGAAGCTAGTGAATTTTGGCTCGACACAGCTCCAGCCACGTTGTTTTTCACCATTTCCGAATTTTCCACGTAAAAAATACCTCTTGTCATTTATTGCGGCTTACTATGAATGTTTGGGCACCCGGTCCGATTATGAGCTAAGGCGGTCCGATTTATCCGGATCGGGAAAGACCGAGCAACCCGCAACAATTTGAGGCCATCTGTGGGAAGTTGTTCCCAAAAGCACTGACAAGTTTCAGCATCCCCCAACTAGCAGCAATAACGAAGGGAGACACATAAATGCCAGTAACGTGACACTAGAGGAGCACACCAATCCAGCCCCCACTGACTTGCTCGCCGGTAACGCCCCGATTCAGGGAGAATCCACCGTCATCGCATCCCAAGCATCAGAGAAAGAATGCTGGTGTCTGGTAAGGAAGCGTCACACAAGAACGCTCGCATTGCAAGGAAAGTTAAGGTCTCACCGCTATCCCAACACGTATATCGCTCCTGAAGGACAACCGTTGTAGATCCTGAGCCAGATAATGCCTTAAGACACTGCCCGCTCCAAGGATCCCATTGCAGATGAATCGTCCGGCACAGACAGCTCCACGTACCCCATAATCCCTGACGAACTTTCCAGGCATGCACGTGAAAACTTTTATACAATGAAAGAAGCCAAAGCTTCGACCGATAGAGGACTCACTCACGAGAAAGTGAGGCGTATGATCAAGGAGTAATACGGGCACAGGGGGCACCGCGAAACAAAAGTGTAGCACATCTCCCCATAACTCTGCAGGTCCTAACATATCCTGCTCCACCCGGGATCCAGCTCCGCAACTTTGAGACAATTGATGGGTCGGCTGACCCTCTGGAATATGTCAGGCATTTTGAAGTTGTCATGTGCATATACAATGCTACAGACCCGCTCTTGTGCCAAGTGTTCCCAACAACTCTAAGAGGAAAAGCCCGCACCTGGTTCCACTCTCTAAAGGGGGGATCAAGAACTTTATGGAGCTCACCCAACTTTTTACGGATCAGTTCATCGCCAACTGGTGGATTGTTCGGGACCCCTCACACCTCACTGGAATTTGACAGGCTGAGGGAGAATTGCTTAAGGATTTCTTTCATCACATCACCGCAGAAGCACGACAGATTCCAGGAGTTAACCCCGAGCTCCTGCGAGGAACCTTCCTCGAAGGACTCAGACCAGAAAAATTCTACTCAATGCTAATGAACGAAACACCGCCCAGCTACCATGACCTCATCCACCGAGTCAAGGATGAAATCACAGTAGATGAAGTCATCAAAACACATTGACAATAATTCAAAGGAATCTCGAATAGGAATAGAAATCTGGAGTCACTACGAGGCCCCAAGGGAAACGACGAGTGTCACGACAATCCCTATCACGACCATGGAACTCATCCGCATCAAAACTACACTCCCATGAACACCACTCGAACCGACATCCTCCTTGCCATCCGCGACAGCAGTGAGCTTCGCAGGCCCGAACTACTTGCGCCAAAGAGAGGAAACCCGTCACAATATTATGGCTTCCATCGCGAATACGACCACAAGACAGAGGGTTGCAACCGGTTGAAGAACGAGATCATGTGCCTCGTCCAACAAGATCTCCTCGGAAGATTTGTGCAAAACTCTACCCCAAACAAGTCTGTATCGTGGAACGATAATCCAGTCAAAGTCCGCGTAGCAGCCCAACGCAGATAGGCTAGGGGGCACAAGCATGCGCTGCTCCCCTTAATAACGCGCGCAAAGCCCGCATCTCAACTTCCTGTTTTTCCTGTCTTAATAAGCCACAAAGTGGAACTTGTGTGCACGCTTATGTATCTCCTTTTTATGATATTGCAGCTGCTTTCGACTTCCGTTATACATACACGTCTCTCTGAAGCAAAGTTCTGAGGTGAATACCACAAGCAATCAATAAAAAATGTGACACATCTATGAAGTTGGTCGTTTCACCCCCGTGTTGCAGAGCATCTCTCTCCCACGCTGCCGGGCATTTTGCCCCGGGGTTGCAGAGCATCCCGCTCCCACGCTGCGGGGCGTTTCGCTCCCGCGTTGCAGAGTATCCTACTCCCATGCTGCGATCATTTCGCCCCCGCATTGCAGGGCATTCCGCTCCCACGATGTTGGGCGTTTAACCCCCGCGTTGTAGAGCATTCCACTCCCACGCTGCCAGGCGTTTCTCCCCCGCGTTGCAGAGCATTCTGCTCCCACGCTGCTGGGCATTTTGCCCCAGTATTGCAGTGCATCCCGCTCCCACACTACCAGGCGTTTCACCCCCACAGTGAAGAGCAATTCGCTCCCACACTACTGTGTGTTTCACCCCCGCGTTGCAGAGCATCTCGCTTCCACGATACCGGGTGTTTCTCCCTTACGTTGTAGAGCATCCCGCTCCCACACAGTCGGGTGTTTCTCCCCCATAATGCAGGGCATTCCGCTCCTACACTGCAGGGCATTTCACCCCGCGTGTTAGAGCATCTCGCTCACATACTACCAGGCGTTCCCCCCCCCCACGTTGCAGAGCATTCTGCTCCCACACTGTCGGGCATCTTGCCCACGCATTACAGGGCATCTCAATAAGACAAATCCGACAAAGGCGATATGGACGAAGGTCTGTCTGCACCTCCCAGGCGAGATGGACAAAGGTCCATCGGGACCTTCACTAGGTCGAACCCCGGTTCTCTAAAAGCGTAATCAAACAAGGGTTCTTCACCACCTCCTCTCAAATGAACCCCGGTTCCCCCAAAGCGCGATCGAACAGAGGTTCTTCGCCACCTCCACTCAGACGAACCCCAGTTCTCCTAAGGTGTGAGTAAACAAAGGTTTTTCTCCCCCTCCACTCGGACGAACCCATGTTCTCCTAAAGTACGAACAAAGGTTCTCCACCATCTCCGTTCAAGGTATGCTCAAACAAGGGCTCATCGCCCCCAAATCCTGAGCAGCTTACGGCTCTCCCAAAAATGTGAGTGAACAAACATCCATTACCACTCGGACGGACGCCAGTCCTCCTAAGACGTGTACGAACAAATGTTCTTCACCACCTCTACTTGGACGGACTCCAGTCCTCCCAAAATGCAAGCGGACGAATATTTCCCGCTAGCGACCTGTTCAAAATGCCAGCATTCAAGTTAAGCTCTACTATGACAAAAGTGTACGCACACCAAAGCACAAACAGAACATGGGAGATCTGAAAAAGAGGGTCTTTGTTCAAACAAAAGCTGCCTCAAGGGCTACATCATCATGTGACAGTGCAAAAGTGCACCCGCAAGATAAAGCAAAAGCAAAGCAAACAAACAAAAAAGGGCAATGGGATCGTCCCTCAACATTGCCGTTAGCATCATCATTTGAGGCATCTTCCACAGCCAGATCACCACGCTCCGGTAATCTCCGAGCAGCCTGAAACCCCTTGCCAAATTCCAAGTGGTAAGCGACATTGCACTCAAGCAGATCAATCCCAATCACCATCATCTCAGAGCGGAGCTCCTCTACGACACGGGATCGCTCCATCTCAATGTCATGAGACCCGTTATACTCGGTCACTGCAGGCACTTGCATAACCTCGAGGTCCCTCATCTCTGCGGCCAGTCAAGCCTTCTCTTTCTTTAGCTGCCCCACTTCCATCCGGGCGAACACGAGTTCTCTTAAAGAGCAATCAAACAAAGGTTCTTCACCACTACCGCAAGGACAGACTTTGGAATTCCTCAGGCAAAAGCAAGCAAAGTCTCTTCGCCGAATCATGGGCCCTCTCAAAGCGCGCAGGAAACAAGGTCTGTCACCGCCTCCTGAAATAAATGGACCTCCGACTCCATCCGCACCGCCAAGGTAAGGGGGCAAGCGTACTCCCTCATCACACCTAAGCAGCGAGCTCCCGCCACTAACACCCAATGACAATTCCCTGCAATTGTGCATGATGAATAAGGAACAAAAAAGCATAAGATGCTCCCATGTTGTCGTAATACATGTCATGACACCAAGTCGCCACCGCAAGGACAACATTGGTAAACGATTCGACAACCACCAAGATCCCCCGCCTAATGACTATGGCGGGATCTCTACCACGCAAGGTCGACGCCCTAGGAAAGTCGCAAGCTCAATATGTCACGCAAAAACTCGCGTGACCGAGCAAAGGAGGTGACAAAGGCAATACGCGAAAGCTCGCATCGTTGCAACATACCGAGGCATAGATGTCATCGATGGCCTTCGCCTCCAAAAGCCCCTTACCAACTTTTGGTAGGAACGAACATTGAGTAATTCTAAGTTACAACACAAAAATGTACATCATATGCTTCCACGTTTTCTGATGGTAGCAAGCCCGCTGGTCCTTTCGCAATACCGAGACCGGGGGCAGAACATCTCTCCACATGTTGGGAACATTAAACACAATGTCCTCAATTTGAAGTAGCCCCATAATTGATATACACAAATATGTATTTGTTATTTCTCTGAGTTAAAATGTGTATGTTATTAGTAGTTGATTGATAAGACAACTTGGGATTATCAGAAATTCAATTGGAGATAAGTCGGCATATTCTAGAGTGAAGGATATTTACTTAAGTACAAATGCATTGAGTCATCTCACATCACTCGACGCTAAAGGCCTAATTGCACTGATTGAATGTTGTTCACTCAAAGATACCACTGAGAAGTAGAAATTTTTTCTAAGTACAAATGCGTTGAGTGAAGACCATTCACTCAACGTCTTAGTAGAGAAGCAAAAATTCTGTCTAAGTACAAATGCATCGAGTGAAGGTCATTCACTCAATGTGTAACGCCCCGAAAATCGTAATCGAACCGGTCGCGTCCTAAGGAATTTTTGGTGCATAGATAGGGGTACACGACCTAGGACACGGGTGTGTCCAAGGCCGTGTCTTTCTCTGTGTTGGACGGCTATGTCCAGAAAAGGACACGACAGAAAACACGGCTATGCATAGTAGCGACACGGGCGTGTCAAGCATGACACGGGCGTGTCCATACCTGTGTCACCACCCGTGTCCACCAGAGGACGTGACAGTTGGCATGGCGGTTTTTTATGACACGCCCCTAGGTCACGGGCGTGTCGGTACCCGACACGGGCGTGTCAGGTAGAGACACGGGCGTGTCTCGACCCGTGTCCTTATCTGTGCTCGACGATCGTGCCTGGATCGGGGCACACGGCCTGGGACACGACCGTGTGCAAGGTCGTGTTCGGCCCAGGATTGAGAAATTTTGGGCGAATCTGAGCCGTTCGTTATCTTTAAACAAGATCTGGCGGCCCAGATGTGTTCCTGCTTTGTTAAGGCCGGGAATTGAGGATTAATTCCTCATTATCTCTTCCAGCATCTCTTTCGAAGGAGTTAGAGAGAGGAGAGACCAAGGAGGAAGGAAGAGGAGGAATCCGGCCGCCGGCAGAGCATCGGAGCACCGATTCGAGAACCGAGACCGGATCTGCGGAGGAAATTCCCTTGCGAAGATTTCCATCTGGATAAATTCCCATGGCGCAAAAGCGAACTAAAAGAGTAACGATTCTCTACTTGAGCGTGTGAAGCTCTTTTTCTTTTGCATAAGGAAACCCGCTCCCGCGAGTGTGCGGTGATTGTGCGGTGTTCCTTGGGGTTGACGTGAATAGTCCCCCTTGTGTTGCATATAGATTCCGGAATCGAAGTATGGACATAGGCATTGTGTGCGAAGCCTACCCGGACGTGTTGGTCTGGATCGGTGATGTTGCATATTGTATGGTTTATCGGAGAAGACTCCGTGCTATGTGTTTTCGGGTTTCTACACGGTAGATTACAGCAGGGATCCTTGGGGATTAACTCCAAGGCGCACCCGGAAAACTGAGCGGAAACGTAGTTCTGCTAACTTGGCGGCCGGGCAGCCAGCCTTGTACATAACTGGGTTATGTGATGATTGTGAATGTATTAGGATCTGAGAGAAGCTTGGCCCGCGCGTACGTCTTAAAGTGACTAGGCGGTGTGAGCAACGAGCAAGTGGAATCGGACATGAGCTATGTGGTTTGGTGCTAGAGACCCAAAAGAGGGTATGGCCGTTGGCACAGTTGGGAGTCTTAGACAGTGGTTAGAAAGATTAAAATGCTCACGATGTTGTCATCCCGGGGATGATGGTGAAGCCACGGAATTGGCCGGATTCACCGATAATGTGCCCTGAGTGTACGGGGTGTTTGGCCGCGCAAGCCTACACCTGTGGCGAAGTATGTTTGCACTTTATTATTTAGCTGGGCTAATGAAATGCAGGGAAGGAGCACCGTCATCCCGAGTAAGGGGCGAGGTCATTATAATTTGGTTAGCTTTAGCTGACCGTTGCTTTGTTTGCCACCGTGCGGTGGAATGTTGCTTGCAGGTGCTGCAGAGCCAAGTACCAAATAGCGGGCTGAAGCCCGTGTTGCAGAGCTGGCCCTCGAAGGCCAAAGCGAATTGTTGTTTTATTTTTGTCATGTGTGGCCGGCCTGCGAGCCGATGTATGTAAAATATTACTTTGTTAAGTGAACTCTTGTAAGGCCATAAGGTCATGTACTTTCAGTGTATTTGTTATTTCATTCCTATGGTAGTAGTGGACATTCATGTTAGTTGTTATTCAATCATGGGTTCTTTCTAACTATTTAAAAGCTTCCGCTAGAATGCTCTGAGTTAGGGCGAGTAGTTGTAGTTTAATTTTGACATTCTTATGTAACCCTTCTGATTGTTCGTGGTATATGGCGTCGGGTTCCAGCTGGACCTTCTGCTATATGTCATACGACGGATGTGGGTGTTACACAATGCCTCGGCAGAAAAGCAGTAAATCAGTCCAGTGTCAATGCGTCAAGACACAAGACTTCACTCAACACCAACGTTGAATGCGCTGAGTCAATCTCAGTCACTCGACGCCTCTTCAGAAATTCAAGTATTTGACTAAGTTAAATGACTTCACGTCAATTTCAACCACTCAACATCTCTACAGAAGTACATAAGTTTATTCTAAGTCAAAAGGCGCCAAGGCATTTGTCTGATGTCATGCTTAACTCAAATTGACGCCAATTACGCACTAAAAGACGGAAACCTCCGTATTCTTCTGACACGCAATCTTGGGAAGATACAACTGTCATGTCGGCCATGCCACATACCTAAACAAGATTATAGTCGTTGTTAATGCAAAGATATATAAGCTAAGTGTGTTGGACTTTTACAAGAACTTTTGTAATACTTTATGCAAACCCTAATTCGCAAAAGTCACCGTCGGCAAGAAAGATCAATTCTTTTGTATTCAAGCTCCACAAGTCTTCACAATAATCTTTCTGAAGCTTGAAGAAGAAGAAGATCACTGCAAGAATTTAACATAGCACAGACTATTCCAAATATGAAGATCATTTCCTGTTGTTGTGGGTGAAAAGAAGTTGTCTGGTGAAACAGCTAGAGAAGAAGGCTCCAGAGCATATGTTCTTGAATCTTTGTAAAATAAACACTCTTTTAATCTCTATTGTAAGATGTCCATGAGATCAGAGTGTAGGACTTTTTCCAAAGTCTGAGGTAGGATTCTTGTATAAAATCTGAAATAAACCTTTTTATAAAGGCTGAGGTAGGGGTTGTTTGTGAGCCTGAGGTAGGAGACCAGTTGCTGTCTCTGAGGAAGGACTAATAAAAGTCTGAGTTGTAGGAGTGAAAGCCACTTTGAGGTGTAAGATCCAGGGAGGGATCTGAGTTGTAAGATCAGTTGATCCAAGTTTTAGAGGAGTTGGTCGAGTCTAACGCAATGCTATATAGGTGAAGGGGAAAATGGATGTACCTTAGATAGGGGAACCACTATAAATTACTTGTATGTTTTCTGTGTTCCTGAAAACAACTAACCTAACATCAACACACTAAGTAATATCTAGAAAAGATTTATAAATCTAAAAGAAACCTATTCACCCCCTCTATGTGTTTAGCTACCCTTAAAAATACTTTCACCACATCACAAGAATTCGCCGCAAGCGCGAACTTTCTACAACAACCGCACAAGCTAGCACGCATCACACCTAATTTATCAGAAGCTGAATTGTCTGATGGAGAGCTAACATTGCTCTCCAAGCAATTCAGGAAGATGCTGAGCAGAAGGAGGCCGTGGAAGAACAAGGCCCCTACAAGCTCCAGCTCAAGGAAGCCCCAAGCTAACTATGACAAATCCATAAAGGACCCCACTGGGGAAAGGTATGTTTCTAAACAGAAATTATTTTTTAAAACTGATGTGGTTTGCTACTATTGCAATAGGTCAGTGCATGTTATATCTGACTGTCTTGTTAAAAGAAAAGAGAGCAAGAGGTCAAATGACAAGATACATCATAAGGAGAAAAAGGCTGCCAAGAGCTTCTTGGCCAAGAAGCACCTAAGCCTATCTGATAGTGATTCTGAGACCTCAGAATCTGAAGAAGAAAATGCATACATTGGGTTGTTCTCTATGGAAGAGAATATAGATTACCCAGCAGTCAAGGTGGGCATAAGGGCACCACTGTCTTCAACTAACAGTGACTCTGAAGATGAAAAAGCCTGCAACCTCATGGCCATGTCTAATGAAGAAGCTCAGGATGATAATCATCCTAATGAGGTACATACTAGAACTTCTGTCTCACCTTCTGACTCAAACTATGAAACTGGTGAAGACTCAGATTCATGCTCATCAAATGTTGATAAAAACAGTGAATCAAACTGCTAAGGTAACGGTCCCAGTTCGGTTCTGATTCTACTAAAATCGTGAACCGAACCGCTAAGGTACAATGTGTCAAGAGCGTTGTTTTAGTGTAAGATGGGAGTTGGTGACCTTGTGTGAATTCGTGTACTCAAAATGATTAGGTATATTGAAAACCTACAATGACCGGATTTTTTGGTCCAAGAGTTGGTCATTTACATGATCCTATAATTATTGTCAGACAATTATGAGCAATTTGTCTTGAATTACAGTATGAATGAAATTGACAAAATAGCTATCCGAGTTCCTACGCATGTTGAGAACTGTTGAAAGTCCACCTAGTGTCAACTATCTTCACCTATGGGGGGGAATAGGTGACGTGCAGCGTTTTTGCGGAATTTAAAATAGTATCTGCACAAGAAAACAAAACACCACAGCACAGAAGATACACAAGCTATTTATAGTGGTTCCCCTATTTGGGTACATCCACTTTCCCCCTTCGACCTATCTCCCAACCAGGGACGACTCGGTCACTTCTCCAACAGGATTGAAATCCAATCCTTGCACTATCGGAAGGAACCCTTCCACACGTAGGAGTCAACACTCCCACAACCCGGGTTGCACCCAACCCTTACAACTAGGAACCATCGTTCCTTTACAACAAAAATAAAATAGAATGTACAAGAAATACAAACTACGTTTGGAGACTACGATGTCCCTCTTCGTTGACGACGTATTCTTGAAGTCCACGAAGAGTCCACAACCCTAGATCTCTCTTGGAGAGAATCTCCCCGGAACCGGCGGCGGCAAGATGGGCGGCGGCTAGGTTCACGGGATCGGCGGCGACAACGATGTGCGGCTGCTGTACTTTGGAGATCCAAACTTCGTAGCAAAGCTAGCTAGGTCTTCCAACGGTCACACTAGGATCAGTCGTCTCGATCGATTCGGACGGGGAAGGTTTTCCCGATCAACAAATCAAGAGACAAGAGATCTCCGGTTAGACACGTGAGACGCTAAGCTTGGCTAAGCTTCTATCGCCGGGAGATCTGGAAGAAACCTCGATCAAGACCGGCGATCAACTCTCTCGAGCGGCGACGGCGACGGCGGCGGAAATCGCGATTTAGGTTACGTCGCGGCCCGTGTTTCGTCTTTTTCTCCGTAGCTCTTACTGTTCAAAAATACACCTGTATTTATACTGTAGACAACTTCAAGATGACCGTTGTGGGTCCCACAAGAAGAAAACCCTAGATCCGGTTCAACACAGTGCCAGCGCCAGAATCCGGTCCAGCTGTTTCCAGAAAAATTGTCAAGTCAAAATCGGCGAGAATCGAAGGTGATTCTCGACGAATCGGCGAGAATCAGTTAGTGATTCTCGACGATTCGTCGAGAATCACTAGTGATTCTCCCCGAATCACTTGACGATTCTCGCCGAATCACTTGTTGATTCTCGACGAGTATTACTTGGCCATGATCTGCTCAACGATGGGTTCGGCGAGAATCACTAGTGATTCTCGCCGAATCTTACTTGGCACCGTTTTGAGGTAGCCGGATAGAGTCGGCGAGAATCACTAGTGATTCTCGACGATTCGGCGAGAATCACTAGTGATTCTCGCCGATTCGGCGAGAATCACTTGGTGATTCTCGTCGATTTATACTTAGATGATTTTTCGTCTTTCCATCCATGATGTGCTCCTTGACCCATCCTTGCTCCTTGTCTGCTCTTGCAAGATCACAGCCATGTACTTGAAAGTAAGTGCACTCCAATAGAGAGAGTACACGTAGGCCAACACACGGATCTGCTCAACGAGGGATTACGTCGTGCAGACCCGTGTATATTGACCTACTGCACCCTGACATTGGTGTGCACTTAGCGTGGAATAACTACAAGCACAACTTAAGAGGTTTCATCAAATACATTGTGAATTCATCTTAGCTTGACAGGTGGCTTCCTCAAATCCAGGTAATTGTTGATACAATACCCAACAACTGTCAAAATCAACATTAAGAAGGTCAAGCCTACTAGCCCCATATTTAAGAAGGCTAAGATTGGATGTCCATTTAATTTTTCTTATAGGTCTTCAAGGGGAATTCAAAATCACGACTGTTCAATCATGTCTTAAGCTTCTCAGATAGGACATCTACCTTGGAATTTAAGGATTTAAAACTCTCCGATATTTCACCAAAACCCCCATTCATTTGTTTCTCCAGCTTCTGAAAATATTTTATTCATAGAGGTGCATTATATTTAGATTTTAATCTCTTACTATGACATTCTAGGGAGGAAGTTTGTTCCTTTGCTTTGACTTTATTTGAGTGCATAGATGAAGGACTTGTAAATCAGGCTCATACCATCATATAGCTCCTCATCATTCTTCACAATATCAATAAAGCTATTAAAAACATGAATTACATAAAAAAAATAAATTAAGGACATGAAGTGCTTCATTAATTTAATCGTAAAAACACTCATAACCTGCTCAAGTTACAAATTCGGCAATAATTTTGACAATGTTTTCAAAGTCTATGAAACCTTAGCCGTCCACCGATAAGTTCTTGGACGCACATCAGCAGCTGTGGGAGAGTTTATTGTCGCGTGTTCTAAAAATCAAATCTATTCAAGCATAATAGTAGACATTGTAAAATATGATATCAAACATAATATTATAGTTTGTTAAAAGGAACACCCACCACTAAAATAATTGAGCATTCAACCTTTCCCTCATAAGAAAGATGGTGGAAACTATCAATTAAATACTTATGAATTACCTTCAGCCAATTGTATTTGATAAACTTTACTGGGTCAACAAGTTGAAACATATGCTTGGGAATGACTTCTCTAGGAAATGAAAAACAAAATTAATTGAGTAGATACAACAGTATAGTGCCTGTTTCGCTAGCTGACAAATTGTAATCATTTGAAGCCATATCTACTTTTTGAACCCGGAAACCATAGTCCAATGAGGAGTTCAAATCAGAGTGGTTCATTGAGTTCTATTCTCCGGTGGTGGTAGGCGTCCAATAACAAAAGTTTGTTTTGACATAAACCCCGTGCTTCTGTTATTCACCAATCATACAAAAGTTGCATGATGATGTAAGTGACAATAGTTGTCTACCTAAATAGCCACGGTTGTGGGTGATCGGCCAAAGCTGACTCATAATTGGGCTGCTCACTTAAACTATTCTAATTAATATTGATGATTATTAATTTGAAGAAAATACTGAGAGTATTTTAATAATGATTTTTATTAAAATAAAATTATGTTTTGAAATATTGGACTAAAATAATTTTTTTATACTTCTATAGAATTCTTGACAAGTAATACACATCACACATTGTTCTTACGATCGGTCCTTGAGTGCCTTAGAGGAACATCCCCTCGAAGAGCCACTCGGATCTGTCTCTCGTGCAGGTTACGATACTAACAAGAAGTATCAGGATGACTCTTTGAATGTCGAATGTCTCATGCTCGGAACCATGAACTCTGAGCTTCAGAAGCAACATGAGAACATGTGTGATTACGAGATACTCAAACACATCAAGAAATCTTAGGGGCAAGTACGACAAGAGAGGTACAATGTGTCAAGAGCATTGTTTTAGTGTAAGATGGGAGTTGGTGACCTAGTGTGAATTCGTGTACTCAAAATGATTAGGTATATCGAGAACCTACAAAGACTGGATTTTTTTGGGCCAAGAGTTGGCCATTGACATGATCCTACAGTTATTGTCAGATAGTTATGAATAATTTGTCTTGAATTACAGTATGAATGAAATTGACAAATAGCTACCTGAGTTGTAACACCTCCATCCATTACATGACATATAATAGAAGATCGGGTTGAGGCCCCACACTATATGCTACAAACAGACGGCGAGGTCACATGTTAATATCAAAAACTATTCGCATCCTAACTCAGAGAATTCTAGCGGAAGTATTAGGGGTTAAGACTGAACTAAACAACCATGAATGTCCACTATATATAAATAACCACATTTATATATCTCCAAGGAATGTTTACAAAATACACAAAATGTTTGGCCTTAAGGCCTTACAAGTTTTCTTCATACGTGTGGATTACATACATCGGCACGCAGGCCGACCACACATGAAAATCACAAAACATTTCATTCTTTGGCCTTCGAGGGCCAGCATAATAACAACAGCAGCAACAGCAAGGGCTTCAGCCCCCCATTTTTCGCTCGGCTCTCCTGCACCTGCACGAGAACAATCCACCATAATGGTGGCAAACAAAGCAACGGTCAGCATTCAGCTGACCAATTTATAACGTCCCTACCCCTTACCCGGGACAGCGGTATTCCTTCCCTGCAGGCATAACATTTTCACAAGCTGATATATCACAAGAACGTGCACCCACACACAGTTAAACATATCACAAACGAATGCCTCAGCGGCTAAACGTTCCGTGCACTCAGGGCACATATTCGGTGTGCCGAAGTATCATGCCCCACCACCGTTTCCAACGACAAACTTGAGTATTGCGCTCCACGGCCTACAGTCGGAGGCTTTAGTTTTAATGGCACACAGACCTAAGACTCTCATTATGTGTTACAACGAATGCCCAATAACCCGGGCAACTCAAGTTGACAACCGTAACGCGGAGACAGGTCAGCCCTATACCCGTTGCTCAAATCGCCACAAATGACGCGAGTCGGCTTCTCCCTTATCCGTTCGGCGCAAAGACTTTTAAGAGCTCATAGCTCACAATAGCCACACTGTCCACCTCAGGACTGGCTTCACAATCACCGGTTAGCTGGAGGTATCGCCGCGACAACCACTATCACATGACGTTAGTGACAGAACTATCTTTCTGCACCCAGCCCAAACCATATCTGGACTAACCATCCACAAATCCCTGCAGCCACCTGCAGTGCCAGAAACACTGGACTTTCATAGCATACATCACATGCACTTTGAGGGTATTTTCCTGGAATTCCACTTCAGTACTTCCTGCTACTTCATTTCACATGCACAACCCACCGACTCCACAAAATACTCATTTATATGCGGAGTCTTCTCCGGTGCCCAAAATAAAACATCACCAATCCAGACAAACCTGTCCAGATGGGTTTCACACAGTAGGCCTATTCCGTACTACACATTTCGGGAACTATATGCAAGACCTCTTGGGGATATCAAGAATCAACCCAAAGGAAATCCCTCAACATGCCACCTTTTGGTGGGGGAAATCCATGCATATGCCAAATAAGGACTTCACATGTCCAAGAAAGAAGATCGTTGCCCTTGAAGATCTCTTCGGAGCCATGACCGTGATCTATGATCCGGATGGAATTGATTGCCACAACTTCCCCTCCGCGGATCTAGCGTCGACTCGTGATTTCAATCACAAGCAAACCTTGGATCAATCTTCATGCAAGCTCCTGGACATTCCTCCTCTTCCCTCTCTAGAAGTACAACAGAGAAAGGAAATGAGAAGATGAGAATAAAATCTCAAGTCCATTCTTATACAAAAGTTACCGCCACGCGGTAACTACTACCGCCGCGTGGTAACATAAGCAGTAACCGCTTTGACCAGTCGGCGCCACTACCAGAGCTAGCGCCCCGCGATAACACTTCAGCAATTGGCGGTATACCTTTCGATGTTCGTCGAGCGGTTAGCGCGGCGCCGTAACACCTACCGCCTGGCGTTAGCGCTCTCGACGATTATTCGACAGCATTGAGTGCTCGAAAGCATTGAGTGGTCGAAAACGTTGAGTGGCGAAAGCGTTGAGTGGATACCGCGGCGCGATAACTGCGCGGTACCCAACCCGAGCGCTACGTCGTTTAAATCACTGAGCTACCGCCCGCGGTAATACTATCGTCGTACGGTAGCCCCCAATGACCACTACTCCCTTTTGGGGTGTTACACGAGTTCCTACGCATGTTGAGAATTGTCGAAATCAATATGAAGAAGGTCAAACCTACTAGCCCCGTATTTAAGAAGGATAAGATTGGATGTCCATTTAATTTTTCTTATAGGTCTTCAAGGGGGAATTCAAAATCACGACTGTTGAATCATGTCTTAAGCTTCTCAGATAGGACATCTACCATGCAATTTAAGGATTTTAATCTCTCCGCTATTTCACCAAAACCCTTTCATTTGTTTCTCCAGCTTCTGAAAATATTTTATTCATAGAGGTGTGATGGGTTGCACCACTATTTATAGGGAGAATTCCCCCATGATCTCCTCCACAAGTGGGAGATCATGGGGTTGACTAGTCAACCTCCACCTCCCATGAACTCCCCATGATGAGGAAAACATGGGGGGAGGGCCCACTCCTTCTCTCTCCACCAAGAAACCACCCCTTTTAGGGGGAAACCGCCGCCGCCCGCCGGCCAGGCCGCCTCCGCCGCCGGCCTGGCCGACCGGTCGCCGCCTTGCCGCCGCGGCCGCAGGCCGGGCCGCCGCCGCCGCCGGGCCGCCGGCCGGGCTGCTGCTGTCACAACCCGCATTTTCTCCGTATTCAAAAATACGTCAGAGTAGAGAAAGTACGCATCGTGATGCCACGCCGTGCATGAGACAACTGCAGACGCTCAGTCTACTCGTCCTCACATTTACATAATGTAAAAGATTTATGAAATTAACTTAAAAACAATACATATAAGTTATTTGAGTTACTGACCGTGTCCCTCGGTCGGGTGGATCACGAGTCCAAAGGTGAGAAAATATATAAGTTTTACACGTGGAAAATACTGAGTTGATTCATTTGTCATCCTATATGGGAATGAAAGTCGAGCATATTATAATGATGATGTGACTTCTACATTTAATATATATATAAGACTTTTATAGCGCTTAAAAGTAGTAGATTTTTGCAGTTAAAAATTATGTCATGACAACATTCCAGAATGTAGTTTTGTATACCTTAAAATAACTAAATGCATCATAACATAAATCCTTCCCAGAGAGCAAGTATAAACAAATAAAAAGTAACAACAGTAAAAGCAGCAAGTAATCTATCACAGAAATAGTCAAAGACTATGAGCGTCAAAAACTGACATGAATGCATAGTAAAATCTGACAAGTCTAAACAAAGTCAACTACCTCAGAGCTCTGAGGTGGAAACAAACGGTCGCAGCAACCCGCAGCACCAGAAGCACAACACGGTCAGCTAAACTTGCTACTGCTCCGATCCTGAGGCATTCAAAAAAGAACACCTCAGAAGCAAGTTATAAATGGTGCAAAAAGTAAGGGCAGACCAAACAAACCTCAAACTGAACAAAATATATAACACGACTGCAACAAAAGGTCAGTAGTAGAGTAAAAGTGAGCAAACAGTAAATCTAGCCGGGCAAGAATGACTAATCACATCAACTGGATAGAACAGAACAGAGTACCAAACATCAGAAGTTCATACTTTCATTAATATTCATGTTATTCATCAATAAAAAAAATGAGACTGAACAGCTCAACAATAAAGAGTACTGTGTCGGGGAGAAGGGTCCACAACGCGCACAAATCCTGCCAACAAGCACCATGCCGAGGGAGAAACCCCAGCGCGCACAGACCAAGAAAAGGTAATGTGTCGGGGATGAAAATCCACAACGTGCACAGACTCAACTATAAGGTGTAACACCTCCCCTGTAGTGGACGTATAATATGGGTCCGGCCGGGGCCCCACAGCATACGAACGCCACAGCTTTAGTATTATAAGTTGATATAACTACCCAAACTCAAAACACTTGCACAACACAGCGGAAACAAATAGGACTAGAAGTTATCCACCACGAGAGAGTAAAGCAAATGGCCTTAAGGCCTAACATCAAGTGTACAAAAGAGACATAATACATCAATCATGAATGTGCTCAGCACTCCTAGTCTACCTCGGCATGCAAGCCGGACAAAAGATTCTCAAACAAACATCATCATCAATGTAGTGCTACAAAAGAGGGAAAAACACTTCATGGGCTTAGGCCTTTTTGGCCGGCGTGCTAGCTCCTGCATGCGATCCTTGCCCTGTAAAAATTATTAGTAACGTGGGTCAGCAAAGGCTGACCTCAAACTGTGTAACAACCCATCTCCTCCCGCCGGCCCCTAACGGACCCCGGGGAACCCTCCAACCTGCAAGTCAGCACTTCATATGCAATAAAAATAGCTATAAACAGAAGAACATTAAAACAGGCTTGGATGTCTCAATCATCAAACATGTTCTCTATTGGTTGAGCATATAAAGAAAGGGCCTACTATGCAACATGAATGCAACACCCGAGCTTCACCCAAGGTACCCTACTGCGTATGCATCTAGCACAACATCACATCATTTGGGTACTCACATTTCCCCATTGGCATAAAGCCGCAAACACTAAGGGAGACACCTCTCCCTCAAACGGCGCACAGGCCGCCACAAGGAATTCTTGCCAAGGCTCCACCCGCTCGTGGGCTTAGCCCCGGGCTTTCCTGCAAGCTCTGACGTCTCATGTCAGGATTCCAACAAACACAGACCGACCGATTCTAAGAAGCCTTGCTGGACCCCACCCGCTCATGGACTCTTTGCCCGGGCTTGCCCCAAGCTTGGCATTCTCGTCAGTCTCACAGAAGGGGACTAGTCTCACCGGGACACTCTCCACACATGACGCACATGTCACGGGATAGCCAGCCGACCACAGAGACATAGCCACGCCTTGGCCCAACACAAACCAAGACTAAACACATCGTAATCCCTCTTTGTACTGCAGCGTTCCCGCGCACCAAGGAAACCATCTCCAACTCGTGCGGAGCTAACCTTGTCCGCCAAGGAAACCATCTCCAACTCATATGGAGCTAACCTTGTCCCCCAAGGAAACCATCTACCGCCACGAGGAGCTAACCTTGCCTGGGTTCGACTACACGTACCTTTTCAAGCAAACGGGACAATCACCACCACAACACAAACGACATCTTGCCGCAACGAAAAACTCTACGAATCCCTAAGTTCGTATGCAACATCACCGAGTCGGACTAACGGTCGCGACTACGGCTTCACCCACCATGTCTAATCCACTAGCGAAGCGGATCTCTAATGCAAAATATGCCGAGGACGGACTCAATCAACCCGGAGGTTCCTCTTGAACCTTGGCAAACCAAAACCCCTCTCATTTGAGAGTTTGGTGCCCATAAATTAGAAAGAAAGAAAATACATGATGCTAAGACATGCATCCTAAGGACCGAGAGGAGAGATGTCGTTACCTTCCGACTCCTCTTCCTTGCCATGGCAAAAATAGGAGATGGAAATCTTCGCAACGCTCTAAGCTTCACGGATCCGGACTCGGCTCGCGATTTGGAGCACCGAAAATCTCCCTACAGCCCAAGACCTTCTTCTCCTTCCTCCTTGCTCTAGTTTCTCTCAAGAACTTAGAAAGAGAAGACTTGGAAAACAAAATGAGGGTTTCCAACCCTAAAATCGGACTTAACTTCCCAGGAGATGGCCTGAACCGTTAGATCCCAAAACCAGAAAAAGAATGGTCGCGATTCACCTGGAAAATAGTAAATCTGGGCCGAACACGGCCTGGCACACGCCCGTGTCCAGGGCCGTGTGCCTCATTCGCCGTCTCAAATCGACGCGCCTGGAATCGCACACGGGCATCCGACACGCCAGTGTCCAACCCGACACGCCCGTGTCCCCAGTGACACGGCCGTGTGGCCGGTCGTGTGCCTCCAACAACACGGCCCGGAAACCAACCCGAGAGATGACACGGCCTGGGACACGCCCGTGTCCCATGCCGTGTGCCAAGTCTCGACACCCGTCGACAGGCTTTGTGTCGACACCGCGAAAAACGTCGAGCGAAGATCGTCGACCAAGCGGGACACGCCCTGTGACACGCCCGTGTCACAGATCGTGTGCCCCAGTCTCGACACCCTGTTGAGCAAAAGTGTCGACACTTGGGACGAGCATCGACACGGCCTCGACACGCCCTGCGACACGCCCGTGTCGCAGGCCGTGTGCCACACTCTCGACACTTTGTCGAGCGAAAGTGTCGACACTTGGGCCGAGTGTCGACACTGCCTCGACACGCCCTGCGACACGCCCGTGTCGCAGGCCGTGTGCCTCCTGCCAGAAACCCAAAAATTTTTCCAGAACTGCAGACTGAACCTCTTGCAAAACTGGGGTGTTACAACTCTCCCCCACTTAACAGAATTTCGTCCCGAAATTTCAAAACAAAAGGGCACAAAACTTAAATTGTACCTGACATGAAGAGTTCTGGATAATCTTCTAGCATGGCCTGTTCTCGTTCCCAAGAGAACTCCTCACGACCGCAGTTGTCCCATCGAACTTTTACGAGTTTGACTTCTTTATTCCGCAACTGCCGAGTCTCCGAATCCTCTATAGCAATTGGAAGGACTCGCGCCCTCAAGTCTTCCTCAATCGGCACCGATGCCGGCTCAATCACTACGCTAGCCTCTACCAAGGCCTTTCTCAAAACGGAGATGTGGAAGACGTCATGTAATCCACTCAAATCTGCGGACAGCGCCAACCGATAAGCTGCTTCTCCTACCCGCTCAACAATTTCAAAAGGCCCCAAAAACCTTGGACTCAGCTTCTTGAGTCGGCGAACCCGTGAGACGCCTTTGAACGGCTTGACCTTCAAATAAACCCAATCACCAACTGCAAATTCCAACTTCCGGTGACGAGCATTAAAATATTTTACTTGCCTGTCTTGCACCACCTTCATACGCTCTTGGATGGTCCGTACCAACTCACAAGCGTCAACCACCGCATCCTTTCCCAATAGTTTGGTGTCTCCCGCCTCTGCCCAAGACATTGGCGTTCGACACCGCCTCCCATACAAAGCTTCATATGGCGCCATCTTTATGCTGGCTTGAAAACTATTGTTGTACGCAAATTCTACCATGAAGAGGTGATCCTCCCACCTCTTGCCAAAATCAAGAACGCACATTCTCAACATATCCTCCATAGTACGGTTCGTTCTCTCCGTTTGCCCATCAGTTTGAGGATGGAACGTCGTACTGAACTTTAGCTTCGTGCCCAAGCTCTTCTGAACCAATCTCCAGTCCTTAGACGTAAACCGTCCATCTCGATCACTGACTATGCTCTTAGGAATTCCGTGCAGTCGCACAATGTTGCGAACATACAACTCCACCAGCTTCTCCACGCTGTCCTCTTTCCGATTTGGGATGAAGTGAGCCACCTTGGTTAGGCGATCCACGATCACCCAAATAGCATCATTACCATGCTGCGATCTAGGCAAACCATGCACAGGGTCCATGGAGATGTCCTCAAATTTCCACTCAGGAATTGGAAGGGGCTTCAGGAACCCGCCCGGTTTCTGACATTTGGCCTTCACCAAGGCACATGTTTGGCAATGACTCAC
Organism: Platanthera guangdongensis; assembly: GCA_039583875.1. Lineage (NCBI taxonomy): Eukaryota > Viridiplantae > Streptophyta > Magnoliopsida > Asparagales > Orchidaceae > Platanthera > Platanthera guangdongensis. Next base: position 31,514,953 of record CM077162.1, on the reverse strand, counting down.
ATACAAAGCTACATCTCGCTTCAACCCCGGCCACCAAAAGGATTTCTTCATATCCAAGTACATCTTTGTACTGCATGGGTGAATGGAGTACTTTGAGAAGTGAGCCTCAAACATCAACTCCTCACGGAGATTGCCAAACTGCGGTACACAAACCCTTCCATCCTTTCTCAAGATTCCCCAATCATCTCCCAAGCGCTGCTCTCGCCCTTTTGAGCCTCCAACACAAAAGGTTGAAACTCCACATCCACTCGAGTCGCCTCCCGAATACGATCGGACAAGTCGTTTTGCACTTCAATCCAGTTCAACCGAGCAACGCTAGACTCGCCTCTCGCACACATTCCAATCCAAGGGACTCCCATTCCCGTACCAACCGCTCATCATGAGCTTCGATCTAATTTCCTTGCCCCGAGTACTTTCTACTCAACGCGTCCGCCACCACATTGGCTTTACCCGCGTATACTGAATTGCCACTTCGTAGTCTCCAAGAAACTCAACCCATCTGCGTTGCCGCGTGTTCAAGTCCTTCTGATCCAAGAGATACTTCAGGCTTTTATGGTCCGTGAAGATCTCCACCCTTGCGCCATACACATAGTGTCGCCATATTTTCAACGCGAAGATTACAGCCGCCAACTCCAAGTCATGGACGGGGTAATTCCTCTCATGAGGTTTCAGCTGTCTAGACCCAAAAGCTATCACCTTGCCATGTTGCACTAAAATGCAACCCAAACCGCATCCCGATGCATCACTGAAGATCTGAAATCCCTCGGTCCCTTGCGGTAGACTCAGGATTGGAGCCACCATAAGCCTCTCCTTCAGTGCCTCGAATGCTTGACTGCACTCTTGGTCCACACAAACTTATGGTCTTTGCGAGTGAGTGAGGTGAGGGGTAGAGCTATCTTAGAGAAATTCTCCACGAATCTCCTATAATACCCGGCTAGTCCAAGAAAGCTTCGGACTTCCGCCACGGTCCTCAACACCGACCAATCTCTGATGGCCTCCACTTTCACTGGATCCACTGCCACCCCATCACCACTAATCATGTGGCCCAAAAACGCCACCTTGGCTAACCAGAACTCGCACTTTGAGAACTTTGCAAACAATTGGTTCTCCCTCAACACTTGCAGGACCACTCTCAAGTGGGTCTCATGCTCCACTTCAGACTTGGAGTACACCAAGATGTCATCAATGAAGACAACCACAACGAATCCAAGTAATTCCGAAATACTCAATTCATCAGATCCATGAACACCGATGGTGCGTTCGTCAACCCGAACGGCATCACCGTAAACTCAAAGTGTCCATACCTTGTACCAAAGGCAGTTTTGGGTATGTCCTCATCTCGAATTCGCAGTTGATAGTAGCCTCACTTCAAGTCCAGTTTCGAATATACCACTGACCCCACCAATTGGTCGAACAAATCGTCTATCTGAGGGATCGGAAACTTATTCTTGACGGTCAATTTATTCAGCTCTCGGTAGTCTATGCATAGGCGCATGCTACCGTCTTTCTTCTTTACAAACAACACCGGTGCGCTCCACGGTGAGGAACTGGGTCTAATATACCCTTGCTCCAATAGTTCCTGTAACTGTACCTTAAGTTCCGCCAACTCCTTTGGTGCCATCCTAAAAGGAGGACGCGACACCGGTCTAGCCTCCGGCACTAACTCGATCGAAAAGTCGATCTCCCGCCGAGGAGGCGCTCCAGGAAGTTCATCCGGAAACACATCCTTGAACTCTGCCACAACGGGCACTTCTTCAATAGATAGCTGGGAGAGACGAACCTCCAACAATGCTATCAGCGCCACACCACCCTGGTTAACCGCCCGCATCATTTGCATGGCCGTAATTAGGGAATGGGCTACTCCACAAAGGCCCACAAATTTGACTTCCGCTTGCCCCTTACTCTTTAGGGTCACTACCTTGGATAAACAGTCAATGCTGGCGCGCTGCTCTGCAAGCCAGTCCATGCCCAAAATGACATCGAACTCTACTAATGGCAAACACTGCTGCTTCCAAAATAAAGACAACTCCGTCTAGCTCCCAACAAATGCGCCCTTTAGCCCTGGTGGTCATAGATGACCCATTGGGCATGCGCACTTTCAGTTCCGCGTCCGCCGAGAAAGACTCGACTCCTACCCTTCGGACGAATCTCTCCGCAAGAAAGGAGTGCGATGCTCCCGTATCGAACAATACCCTAGCTGGGTATCCGGAAACTAACACGAAGCCTACAACAAGACATCTCACAAAAAGGGGGTCTAAAAGTATGAAGCACAAATGCAAACTTAAATTTTCTTCATACCTGTCACCACATCGGTTTGGCGGATCGCTTCTTGCTGTCCAAGGTTGTAAGCCCTTGGTTGCACCGGTTAGAACCGAGAAGCGCTCGACTCCACCATCTTCCTTTCTCTGCAGCACTGGGGCCCGAGCGCACAGACTGCTCCTGCTTTGCATCTTGCCCCCACCCCCCTTGCTGACAAGCACGGGCTATGTGCCCAACCTTCCCGCAATTGTAACACGTCGGCGGTCCCCTAGAGTGAGAACCCCCAGGCATCCAAGTGCTCCTCTCACCCGACCTGGAAGTGTGAGGCTTCCTCCTCCACCTGCTCCCATCAGACTTTACATAGATTGGGAGGGCTTCCCTTCCCCATGCTTGGTGGAAAACCCTTTCGACGCTGGGGGTTCGCTCCAGATCATTCTCCAAACTCCTGGCGGCTTCAACTAGCTCAATAAATCTCGCCCTCTTCATGG